>VDFB02381370.1:314103-366978 GCA_007258455.2 Sequoia sempervirens | reverse complement strand
CTGACTTATACCCTTTTAAAGGGGATGTTGTTGTAGGTAATGAAGTAGGTTCTCAAGCATTTGAAGATGAAGAATGGATCCAATACCTTCCTCCCAACAAGCCTTTAGAGTTGGAGTGCATCCTTGATACCAAGGAACTCAAGAAGACAAGAAACACCACCTATTTTCAATACTTGGTCAAGTGTAGGGGTCTTCCTATGGAAGATGCTACTTGGATTTTTGAAGCTGATATTATCAAGCATGGGTATACTATTGCAGATCTCAACTCAAGTGGCACTTGAGTTTTTCTTCCCCTTGGGTGTATGGTGCAAGGGCACCAACCCTATTATGAAAGTCTTTATGTTATTTTTGTGTTTTAGGTTGTTTTGTGTGTTTTGAAGTTTCCTAAAGTCATTTATGACCATGTTTGATCATGTAATCCATTTTGGAGTGCCTATAGGGTTGTTGGTTTAAAAGTGCAAAAACGTTGCCAAATGTGCAAAAGTTGTCATGCAATTTTTGGTAAGTTGTCAAAAATCAAGAAAAGAGTTGCATGCAAGAAATAAATGGTTCCTAATCATTGGGATAAGTTATAAATGGGAAAAATACACCTTCCAAGTCGAATGGAGAGTTGTGGAACTAATTTTTGTAATTTTGATGAAATGAAAGAAAACTTTTCCTGAGTTTGTCATGTTGTAGACTGTTCTATCCTTTGGTATGGATTGTACGGTCCATAAATTGACCTGCAACCAATTGGATCATGTTTCTATGTGAATCTAATTTATTTTGGTGTAGCACTAGATTTCATCAAGTATTTTGAAAGTTATTGTATTTTATTGAAACTAGACTACACCCTACCTAGGGTTCCAATCAACAAGAAAAATGTAATAAATTGAGTTTCCATCATGATAAAATGGCGAAATACTGTACAAAATTCTTTCTTGATGTTTTCAACATGCATGCAAGGTTTGGAGTCTCCATTTGCATGTGGGAAGGAGAACTTTTTGACAATTTGCTTCAAGTTTGTATGGAGACAGTGTAAAAAAACCTACACTGTGACTATTTTCTCAAGTCCTCACATGCATTCATAAGGTTTGGGTTTGATAAATTTTTGGTAATGTTTGTAATCCTGTTCAGGCCGAGAGTAAAAATTTCCCAAGTTATTTCTTGAAAAAGTTGAATGTTCAAGTTGAAACAAGGGGCAACAAACCACAAATTGGTGGATTGTGATTACTACAAGATCTAAAACTTGTTGTTAGTCATTGGTAATGGTTTGGAAGTGTAGTGGGAGGTCTTATAGGTCTGTACAAGTGTTTGTGGAGCATTCTTGAAGAGTCTTGTTGTGATTTTCCCAAGAGGTCCAATTACACAATCATAAGGAAAGGTGGATGTCCAGGCAAGATATGGTCTACAAATGAGTTTAGGAATTGAATACTTAGTGGAAACGCCTTTAGAATGTTTGGAAGAAGCCTCAAAGTCAGTTTTGAAGAGTTGAAACATAACATGATGGGTTGCCTTTGTTCATTGGAGTAATTTTTTAAGTTTGCACATAGGAGCAACAATGAGGAACATGCAAGATCACTTTATCGTTTGGGTCTGTTTTCATGAAGAATGTATTTCCTCTGCATTAGATCTAATCTGAAATCTTTAGCTATGTGACCAAAGTTGTCACACTTGTAGCATACTAAATACATATTTCTTACAAAAGAAAATGAATTCTTTTAAAAATATTGTGTACTCCTTCTAGGTGCAGTCCTATAATATCTTGCTCTATGACCATTGATTGCAAGCATAGCAATAACCATTCAAACATGAATTGTACCTGGTCATAACCATTCCTTTTGCAGGGTGAGATGATCTTTGATTTGTCAACTTGGCATGTCTAATCCTGATGAATCTATCTACATGAGCTCCCTTAATGTTTTGTCTTTTGCTTTGGCGACTTGGAACTGATTTCTCCATTTGTTTGCCAACAACAATAGTCTTCTTTACATATTCAATTTTCTTCTTCTTAGCAGTAGGCTTCTTCTCATTTTTTGATTTCTTCAATTCAATAGTTCCTTTGATTGAATTTCCATTTGTAGAGGTTCTTTCTTTTGAGCAACTTGTGCAACCTTTCTCTATTGTTCTAAAGTTATCAAACACTCTTTCACCAGTAGAATGAATTTTCCCTTTTTCACTGCCAAGGTCAATATTTACCCTTGGTCTTAACATCCTTTGCAACTTATTCAACTCACCTATCATCATGGAATCACTTTCCAGTTTCAGACTTCTATCAATCTGTCTCTTGGCATCTTCTAACTCCTTTCTTAGTGCAACTATTTCAACTTCCATCTTCTTGCATTCATCTGATTTAGACTATATTTTTTATTTAACTACATCTTCTGCTCTTTTTTCTTCTTCCACTTGCATCTTCAAGTTGATTACACACTAATTTTATTCTTTAAGATTCTTATTGAACTTTTCAATTTCATCTTGTGCAATCCTCTTATATTCTTCATTTTATTTTCTTAATTTTCTAATCTCATTCATAGCACTATTAAGCTAACCTTCTATGTCAACTTCTTCTTCATCATCAGATTCTTCCCTTTCTTCATTAGGCCTCATGCTAGAATATGTGAGAAAGGATCCATTTTCATCAATCTCATAGGAGCTTACATGTTCATCATTTGAGCTGCCAAAAACATGTGATACTCTATTTTCTACTTGTGTGTGCAAATTATTTTCACTATCATTTTAACTATCAAAATCATTTACTTTATGAAGGAAACATTTAGGAACAAAATGATCATGATTACCTCTATGTTTCCTGGAGCCATTCCTTGATCTTTTGATAAAATCATCTTCCTATTTATCAACCATCTTTGATCCAAATGTAGATGTTTCTTTTTCTATACTCCTAGATGCAAGCTCACTCAAGGATGCGTCTTCTATCTTTTCTTTTACATGTACATTTTTTATTCTTCATCTTTCTATCATTGCTTCCATATATCATTTTCATCTTGTCCCAAACTTCATGTACAGTTCCATAATGCATAGCTTCATCAAGTACTGAATTTGACAATCTGATCATAATTGCAAATTTTGCTTTAGAATCATCTTCAAATGATTTCTTTTCAGCCACAGTAGAAGACTTAAAAGAAGTAGAAACCTTGTAACCATTTTCTACTGTCTTCCATACATTAGAGCTTAATGATTTCAAGTAAGCTCCCATTTTTCTACTCCGTACCATATAGTTTGATCCATTAAACAGAGATACTTCTTCTGCAAATGAGCTTCCCTTATTAGCCATACTTTGTGTTCACTTGTCCAAGATCTACCCGAGTTGTTTAAGCTTCTTGTAGGGAACCTAGGGCTCTGATACCAATTGTTGGGACACAACAATATACTAAGAGGAGGGGTGAATCAATAGATTTTAGAAATTTAGCCCTCAAAACCTTTATGCAGATTACTTTCTTGGCTCAAATACTTTGTGTAGATTTCTTTCTCAAAATCTTAATGTGTAGATTTAAAACTAAAGATGGAAACATAACCATGCAAATAAACAATCAACACAAATGCCCACAACACCAAATATACATGGAAAACCCAAGATGGGAAGAACCATGGTGACAAAGTTTCTTGAGTCTACTGCTCAAATCCAACATCACAAATAAGTCCTCAATTACATATGTTTAGGGCTACAACCCAAAGAAGCAACAACTCCCTAATTTAGAAGCTACAACTTCAAGGAAGAAACAACTCCTTGATTTAGGAGCTACAACTCCAAGTAGACTACAATCCCATAATATGAGCCACAACTCAGTATAATGAGGCTACAACCTCGACAAAATTACAAAATCAAATATGCATGAAACTTGGTTCTACAAAACTTGATAATGTATCATTACATTAAGTAATTTGTTTCACACTCTACAACATACACAACTACTACTGAAGTCACAATCTCAAAAACAAACTTATGCATTCCTCTTCCTTTCTCTTTTTTACTCTCCTTTGTATTAAGAACATTCACTATTCTTATCTTGTTGTATTACACTCTCTCCTCCTCTCTATCTTGGTTGTATACTTAGCAAGGAATCATTGTTCTACCCTTCTTGCTACTACAGATTGTTATCTTTATCTCTACACTTGCAACAACCACATACTCAAACAATCCACTATTATAGATTCAACACTTAGACATTTTGATATTGTCAACAACTAACTACTTCCCTTTTTTTCACCGTTCTACATTTATGTCTTCTTAAGAGCTTCATCTACACACCAACCATCTAGAAACTACCATTAGGGGTTTTTTCATCTATTAGCTAACTAAGCCAATCAACCATCTATATTATTCAATGCATTCACCTTCCTCTAGATTCACACAACCATCCAAAACTTCTCCTCTACTCCATTAGGGTTTCTTGTATTCACTAGCTTTTCAAACAAGCTACCTGTGTAGTCAAGTCAAGCATCACCGTCCAAATATGCCATTCCTAAGACAAAATGTAGAAAATAAATTCTCCTACTTTTTCACTTTGTTTATATTCATCATCATCTAGAATAACCAATCATTTATTCGAAAATCTTCTATCATATTCTTCATTCAATCAATCTAATTCACCAGCATCAGGAATCATGCACCATTTGGGTGTAGTGCATGAACACTTTATCACCAATCAATTGTCTTTTCTTTATCACCATTGACCTATAATGCCATATCGAGGGGAAACCAAATATTGTCTCACCGATCTCCATCTTTCTCTTCGATGAGAAATATTACATCTACACCGTTTAATCCGCCTTCAATGATCAACATGGTTGATCGTCGCTACCTGTCCATCAAAAATTTGAAGGGAAGAAAGACTTTGTTGTTGTTATATGGAGCCTAATCATAATCAAAGGTTAAATTTTCCACACTTTTATCAGTGTGGTTTCCCCCCCCAAATTATTCAATGGGGGTTTGGGGGTAGCACTCCTATGATGGGGTAAAGGGGAAACACCCCTTGTGGGGTCCAAGGGCAGCGCCCCGAGCATAATACAAGGTGAGGTTGAGGGATAGCACCCCCGCGGGGGCTCGGGGGCAGTGCCCCCAAAACCTCAAATGACTTATTATTTTATAAAGGCATCAGGGGTTATTTTTTCTATTGGCCAACACAAAAAAACCCTATTTTGTAACTAACATAAGTCTTGATAAAATGACTAAGGGTTATGGTTTCTGTTGATATTGTATTGTAGCATTTGCAACAGTATTGAGTTGCAAGGATTGTTGGTTGTAATCAGTTCAATTTTTTGGATAATAATATTGGACTCTTTGTTGGTGGATGTAGCCTGAGTTTGGGTGAACCACATTAAAAATTACCTCTCACTATTATTATTTCTATGTTTTTCATTCCTTTGTTTAATCTTTATTTGCATTTAATTGATATTTTCTACATGCAATTCCTAACAAGTGGTATCAGAGTGGGTTGTGTTTGATTATCATCTGAAAGAAGGTATCATGATTGAGTGGGAGCAATGGCTAACAAGGGTAAATTGAAGGTAGATAAATTCAATGGGTAGAACTATCAATTATAGAAGATGCATATGGAGGATTGTCTCTATTAGAAGGATTTATGGTGGCCATTGGAAGGAATAGCCAAGAAACCCGCAACAATGACTGATGAGGATTGGAATCTTCTAGAAAGAAAGGCACTGGGAACCATTTGTTTATGCCTAGCACAATCGATGGCCTTCAATATTACAATAGCAAAGACAAATCAAGAATTGATGGAAACCTTGGAAAATTTATATGAAAAGCCTCTCGCTTTGAATAAGTTATTTCTTATGAAGCGTTTATTTAATATGAAAATGGTAGAAGGTGAGTCAGTTGTTGATCATTTAAATGAGTTTAATACGATTACTAGTCAATTAACTTCTGTAACTGTAAACTTTGATGAAGAATTTAGGGATCTTTTGATTCTGTGTTCTTTGCCTGAAAACTGGAATAGCTTGGTAATGGTTGTTAGTGTTAAATTAGTGATCGAGATAGGGTACCCGCAGAAAATTAATTTAAAAATGGAACCGCAGAAACAGGCATATACCACGGGAAACCCTCCTCTTGAGGGAGAAAAACCCAGCAACAAAGATCTCTCTTTTATATATAAAGTAATGGCAGTAATTCTCTTTACAATGAGGCCAATACAAGGCCAATAACCAGCATCAACTCTAGATGCAATGACAGAAGATAATCTGCTCTTCCTTGTAATCTAAATCTGCACTTAGAGAAATTCGCAATCTGTTCTTGAAGGAATTCGCACTTGACTGAAGGAATAAATCGAACTTGCTTGATAAATCGATATCTCAAATGAATAACAAGGATCTCCTTTTATAGATGACAATAGGGAATATCTCCAATGGATGTGACCTTTCAAAATGCAATGTCGGCCTCTTGTGCAAAGACAACTTTATTAAATTTGCTCTATTTAAATAAAGTCGGCTTATTTAGATAATCGCGCCACTTGGGTAAGAGACATATCTTAACAAATAATTATTTAAAGTTGATCTTCTTTTAGCAAAACGAAGTGACTCTTAACTTGTGCCTTTAGAGATCTTATAAATCAGATAGCCTTTGGCTATTATCTGATTTCTTCAATGAATGCGCTGGAAGATGCTACGATGCTGCTTGAAGCATTAACACTCCCTCTCAGCTAAGGAGCACTCTTCCAGCTGCTCAAGTCATATCACCTCATCGTGATGTCAAATATCGCTTTAATATGATATCAACCATAATGGCTACAACCATGCTATGGTGATCAAAGGAATATCACCTCAACGTGATATTGGATATCGCCTCAACACGATATCTACCATAATGGCTACAACCACACTATGGTAATCAAGAGAATATCACCTCAACGTGATATTGGATATCGCCTCAACACGATATCTACCATAATGGCTACAACCATACTATGGTAAAAGATAGATATCACCTCATCGTGATATTGGATATCGCCTCAACACGATATCTACCATAATGGCTACAACCAAACTATGGTAAAGATATATATCACCTCAACATGATATTGGATATCGCCTCAACACGATATCTACCATAATGGCTACAACCATACTATGGTAAAAGATAGAAAGGATCACTGATACTGAGACTCTTTCTCAGTCAAGGCTGGATTCTCCACCATACCAAGCTTTTCTCGAAAGTATACAAACTTTATCCTTGAAGGCTTTGGTATCTGCCCGATGCAGCATGGAATGATGTGCTTCAAGCTATGCTGATGGATTTAGGTAGTACCATAACTCCCTGCGATGTAGTGGTACTGATCTCGATAACTGGATTACGTCATGTGGAACACGAGGATTGACGAAAGCTTCGCGCAGCTTCGATTATCACAATGGATGATGGTAGGCCATTTGATTTGTCAGAAACAATCTGGCGAAAGGGCTTACGAGAAGCCACACTTGCTTCCGAGTTGCCATGCAGCTGCAATGTACAAACTTCTCTAGCGTACTCAATGCTACAGATGGCTTGCTTCACGCTGCACCCGAGGAAATCATACGAGAACCCAGAAGCGCTTAACCAGTGCTCTTCGCGTCACGTGACACAACACGCCCAATCAAAATCACAGCCAAAACCATGTAGCTCCAAGTGCATGTCTGAAGTATATACCTCAACCCATATCAGCATTGCGCAAGTATCTAAGGATATGTTTAGGCTGCCAACAAGATGTATGCGTCTCGGATCACACATAAAGCATTTTAAGTGCACTCCTTTGCATAGCAAATATCAGGTCTAGTGTTAACCAGATACATCACAGACCCAATCAACTGTCTATACAATGTAGGATCCACCAAGTCTGAATTAGCTGCAGCCTCCTTCAACTTATGAAGATTGGTCTCCATTGGTGTAGACATGGATTTGCAATCCATCATGCCAAATCTCTTAAGTATATCAATGGTGTACTTTCCTTGACTTAGAATCATCTCATCTGGTTTCTGCCAGACTTCTAAACCAAGAAAGTAATGCATGAGCCCAAGGTCCTTCATCTCAAATTCTGAAGTCAACTCCTTCTTGCACTCGAGAATCAGGTGATCTTCTCCAGTAAGGATCAAATCATCAACATATAAAACCAATATTAGTGCATCACCATTGATTACTTTGAAATAGAGATTTGAATCAGCATCATTCTTCAGGAAGCCCAAACTAGATAGGTACCGATCAATCCTTTCGTACCAAGCACGAGGAGCCTGCTTAAGACCATACAAGGCCTTCTTCAGCTTACACACATGTGACTCCTTCTCATGAACTTCAAAACCATCAGGTTGCTCAATGTAAACTTCTTCCTCAATTACGCCATTGAGAAATGTTGTCTTCACATCCATCTGATGAATCTTCCATCCTTTCGATGCAGCAATGGCAATGATGGTTCTGACAGAAGTGTAACGGGCAATAGGAGCAAATGTTTCTTTGTAATCAACTCCCTCTTTCTGAGAAAACCCTCGAGCTACAAATCTTGCCTTGTACTTCTCAATGCTCCCATCTGCAGCATGCTTGATTTTGAAGAGCCATTTCGAAGATACCACTGATTTGCTCTTAGGTCTAGGAACAATGTCCCAAACATCATTCTTCAGAATTGATTGATACTCCTCTGCCATTGCATCTCTCCAAACCTGATGACTGAATGCTTCTTCAACACATGAAGGTTCTGAATCAATAATCTGACTCATCAAGGCAACATAATTGAAGAACTTATGAGGCCTTTTACTTTCTCTGAATGTGCCTCTAGGAGCTGCAAAGCTTTCTGCCTCTTGCATAGTACGCCTAGCCCATAGAGGTCTCTTTCTTCCAATGACAATGTCAGTAGGCCCATCAGTAGGCTCCAAGGGTTCAACAGGATCAACATCTTCTTTTGGTTCAACAGTCTCCCTCTGAATCTCAGGAGCATGGTCAACTTCCATATCCTGAGGAGACTCTTCGTTACTGAATCTCCATGTGAGTGCCCTTGGATCTCCTAAATGCAATGTCTTCCTCAAAAGTAACATCCCTACTGATCTCGATCAACTTTTGTCCTGGAATGTAAATTCTGTAGGCTTTAGATGTCTCGCTGTAGCCCACAAAGATGCCCTTCTTGCCAGAGGGCTCCAACTTAGTTCTCTTCTCCTTCGGAACATGGATATAGACAGGACATCCAAAGATTCTTAAGTGACTAACTTCAGGCTTCTTCCCTGTGAAGGCTTCTTCCGGAGTTATATTCTCCAAGACCTTGTGAGGACTTCTGTTCTGCACATATACAGCTGTCCTGGAGGCTTCTGCCCATAAGAAAGTCTGCAAATCTTGATCATGAATCATGGCCTTTGCTGCTTCCATGATTGTCCTGTTCTTTCTTTCTGCAACACCATTCTGCTGAGGATTATAGGGAACACAGAACTCCCTCTTAATCCCTGCATCTGTACAAAAGTCTAGAAAACTGCTAGAGGTGTATTCACCACCATTGTCAGATCTAAGGACCTTAATTCTTTTACCAGAAAGGTTTTCTACTAAGGCTTTAAACTCCTTAAATCTAGCTAATACTTCCTCAGACTCTTTAGACCTCAAAAAATAAATCCAAGTTTTCCTAGAGTGATCATCAATAAACAGTACATAATACAAAAATCCGCTTGAAGAAGGAATAGACATAGGACCACATAAATCTGAATGGATGAGATCTAAAATACTCTTAGATCTACTTTCACTACTATGAAAAGAGGCTTTTACATTCTTACCTAGAGCGCAACCCTTGCAAGTGCCTTCATGCTCCTTGTCGAACTTGGGTAGACCTGTCACCATCTTTTCCATAATAGGCAAAGCACGAAAGTGTAGATGCCCCAATCTTCGATGCCAAAGATCACATAGAGAAGAAGTATCATGAACCAAGGCTTGTAGAGGACGAGTGCAAACCCTGTAGAGACTTTCATGTCTCACTCCAATAACTTGAGCATCTTTGAAACTAGAGTTCTCCATCCATACAAGAACTTTGCCTTTTGAGAAGGCAATTTGATATCCTTTATCTTCTAGGGCTGAAATAGAGATGAGATTGCGCTTGATCCCCGGAACATAAAGAACATTGCTCAACTGAAGTGTAATACCTGAATCCAAATGGAGAGTAGAGGTCCCAATCCCTTTCACGGTGTAGCTAGCATCATCTCCAATGATAACTTGTTCCAAAGAGTCTTTCTTCACCAAATTTGATAAGTACTCCTTGAATCCGGTGATGTGACGAGAAGCCCCACTGTCAATCAACCATGTATTGGTATCGGTGGCAACATTGCATGACAAGGCTGAGCAAAACAGATATTCATCCTTCTGAGGAGAAACATTCTCTACATCTGCAACAGAGGCTTGATGCTTAGATCTGTCAGGGCAATGTTTAGCAAAATGACCAAACTTGTCACACCTAAAACATTGAATTTTAGACAAATCTCGCTTCTTCTTGGGAGGGGAAGCAACATCATTTTCTTTATCATGATTCCTCTTGAAGTGACCCTTCTTCCCACCTTTTCCTTTCTTCTTCGAAGCTTGGGCTGCAAGAACATGGATTTCTTGATTAGAAGAACTTGGGCCAACACCTCTAGCCATCAACCTCGATTCCTCTTGGATGCAGTCAGCCCTCAAACGATCAAATTTCGGAAGTTTAGACCTTGCACTAATTCCTTGAATATAGGACTCCCAAGATAATGGCAAACCATTGAGTGCAAGCATTGTCAAATCTTTATCTTCAACCATATGACCAATAGTGGAGAGCTGATCTCTCAAATCTGCAATCCTCATGAAGTAGGCGATCACGGTCTCTCCTTTTGACATCTTCACATGATGAAGTTGTTGCTTCAGCGCAAGAGCCCGGCTGGTGTTGTTGATTTCATACATTTCTTCCAAAGACTTGAACATCTCCCTTGCAGTCTTCATCTTAGAGATGATAGGAACAATGTGATCCTTTACGGAATCAACCAGCAACTTCTTTGCTTTGATATCTTTCTTCCTCCATTGCAGCTTCTCTTCTTCCGCTTCAGGTTCGGGAACCTTGGTCTCTGCAAATTCAACCAAATCATTCTCCTCCAATGTAAGCATGATTCGGAATCTCCATGAAGTGTAGTTAGAAGCTCCATCGAGTCTATCCTCGATCTTCAATCCGTTCACCATTTTAATGATGTGAAGATAGACAAGAACCTTCAACAGATAAGAATAATGCTGTGAAAGCACAAATCTAACCACGATCTTTCTTCACACCCGCTCTGATACCATGTTAAATTAGTGATCAGATCAGTGCACAGAAAATTAATTCAAAAATCAGACACAGTAACACAGCATATACCCTGGGAAAACCCTCCACTTGAGGGAGAAAAACCCAGCAACAAATATCACTTATATATATATTAACAATGGCAACCAATCTCTTTACAATGAGGCAATCACAAGGCCAATATCCAGCATCAACTCTAGATGCAATAACAGATGATAATCTACTCTTCCTTATAATCTAAATCTGCACTTAGAGAAATTCGCAATCTGCTCTTGAAGGAATTCGCACTTGAATGAGGAATAATTCGGACTTGCTTGATAAATCGATATGATATGAATAAGTTAGATCTCCTTATATAGATGACAA
This sequence comes from Sequoia sempervirens, assembly GCA_007258455.2. NCBI lineage: Eukaryota > Viridiplantae > Streptophyta > Pinopsida > Cupressales > Cupressaceae > Sequoia > Sequoia sempervirens. The sequence continues at coordinate 355,372 of VDFB02381370.1, read as the reverse complement.
TAGAAACAATCAAAGGATGTAACCTTTCAATATTGCAAAGTCGGCCTCATAAAAAAAACGTCTTTTCATAAACAAAAAGTCGGCCTCTTAAAAAATCGTGCCTCCTCATTATTAAATTCATATCTCTTTAAAATGCATCTTTTATCAAAAGGAATGTCTCTTCATTAAAACGCATAAAATAATTAAATAGTCAAAGGCTATATTTAATTATTGTCTTCATGCGTATTGTGCTGGAAAGTATTCGCCTGAAGCTGCCACGATCTTCAACAACCAGTCTAATGGATGTCTGAAGAGGGAAAGATTCAGTAAGCTCTTCATTCACACTAATTTGGGCAGAAGTATTTCTAAAAAGAACATCGATCATCCTGTAAAAATACTCACCAAACCCCATTGCTTTCAACATTAAAATAATAAAGGGCCACTCAATTTTTTCATATGTTTTTTCAAAGTTGATGTAATGTCCCTTTCTAGAACATTTCTTATTTTTACCTTTAAACAATAATTCTAACTGAAAATGATAGTTGCATTATATTTATAAACATGACTTTATCTAAAGTTATGAATTTTATTATAATATTCAGATTTATTACTTATGACATAATTGAAAATAGAATTTATCTTGATTTTCTGCTATAATTCTCCTTCCAATTTGCAGCTATTCTCCTTGAATGATTTTCCTTAATATCTAGTCAAGTAATGGGTTTTCGTCCAATAACTCGACAGGAGAAGTTAAGGGTTTTCATCCGTAAATCTCACAATTTTCCTTGGAGGGTTTTTTCGTCCTCGTTGGCTGTAATATTTACTTGGAAAGTCACATAATTTTTGTTCCCATTTCATTGATCTCCTCTTCTTGTTAAATGATCTCCCTTATATATCTTATTGCTTCATGAGACACAACCCTTCATACACCCTTTGACTTTTTGATAAACTATAAGTTTAGTTTTAATTTAATCATTCTTTAAACCCAATTGCAGATGTCTTAGTTTAGCCGCCATTATTTTAATCTCCTTTAAAGAATTCACAGTAGGTTCAGAAGGATCCTGACCACTTAAAGTTCTCTTATTGTTATCATTCAATTCATCGATTAAAATGGGCTGGTTTGGAAGATTAGGAGTCTTATCTATGTAATTTTGGGTATCGGAACTAGTAGGAATAATTAAATAGTATTTTCATCCCCTTGGTTCTTAGCCAACTTAGGATTTCTAGTAGCATTCTTTTTTAAGAAAGGGCACACCATTCTTAAATAATCATCTTGCTTACAAAAAACACACATTTAACCCTCTTAACCCACTATTTTTACAAATTCTTGCAGACCTGTGAAGAGGGATAGCTATAAATTAGGAAGCATCATATTATGGTCAGTGAAATCAAAACCTTCATGTTCATATGCAGGAAGGAAGAACGGTTTCTTCCAGTTTTATCACTTATCCCAATGGCCTTAAAACTGATGTAACAAAAACCAGAGACTTGGAGGAGATCACAAACCTAAACTCATTCAGGGGAAGAGTTAAAATATCCTTTGGATTTGCTATGGGGTCCCAATCAAAAGCTTTAAACAAAGACCTACCAACTGTTCATAAGGCCTTAGAAAGAACCTTTTTTGTATGTTATTATTCTTTAGGTGGACAGAAAATAAACCATTCTGCAGCATTTGACAAAAGGAAACATAGAGCCCCAATTTCTTATGCCACATAGAAGCAAACTAATTAGACACAAAAAATTTTCTAGCAGGAACTGCCTCCAGATTTGAGCAAACAAAAAAACTACCAACAGATTTCGCTCTTGTGTCTTCCTTTTCTATCGCATTACACATAACTTCATTAGGCTTCAGGGTAAAAATTGTTTGCTCACCTTGCAAGCCATTCTCTTGCAGTGATGCCTGAACAGGTTCTCCATCCTGCAAAACAAACACATCTTCACCCACCTCTGGCTTTTCTCCTGTGACCAATGCATCTCTGAAAGATATAATGTTTGCACCTTTTTACTATTGTTTTTCGCTGTAATAAATGATAAAAGCTCTCCACCATATGGATAAACTTAGCAAGCCACACACCAACTGCTTGCAGGGCCTCACACACCTGAGCAATTACTATGCCCAAAACCCAAAACCTGGTATGTACAAGATTCTCAATATAAAAAAGGGTGGCAAAAACAAACAAACCAAACAACGACAATACAAAAAAAAGGTTGAAAACTAGAAAATAAAGGCAACCAAAACCATTAACAAGAAGAAACTTAAAATGACACAAAATCAACTAAGAAAGCATCAATCAGCCAGCATGGAGAACAATGGAGGATGATTCTTTGTCTTCCCACCAGAACACTCCATGCCAGCGAAAAATAAAAATATTCTATAATGGCAATTTAATTATATACTTGTAGTAGAATAATTAATAACTACATAAATAAAAATAATTTATATATTATATTACAAACTCATACTTAATTTATAATTATGTAATTATTGTATTATATTTATTGTATTGTATTGACATCTCTCAATGCCTTTTAGATGTATTTAAGACATCTATACTACTTTATTGAAATTTTATAAGTCTCATCCATTTTAAAAAGTTCATAACATTTTATACCTAGAAAGGGCAGATTGAAATTTCAGTTTCATAACATTTCTAACCTTATTTAAGTATTCGATGTTTTAACATTTTCCTCAATCCCAGGCTGGCTAGACTGGAGAATTTGATGAATCGGCGACCTGAGCTTGTCAGCAGTGTGCTCTTAAGACAGAACCCTCACAATGTGCATGAGTGGCATAAGAGAGCAAAGCTTTTCAAGGACAATCCTACCAGGCAAATCTTAACTTTTACTGAAGCTGTGAAAACAGTGGATCCAATGAAAGCTGTTGGGAAGCCGCATACATTGTGGGTTTCCTTTGCACACCTATATGAAAATCACAAGGATGTTGGAAATGCAAGGATAATTTTTGAGAAAGCCGTGCAAGTGAATTACAAAACAGTGGATGATTTGGCTAGTGTTTGGTGTGAGTGGGCAGAAATGGAGTTGAGGCATAAGAATTTCAAAGGTGCACTTGAACTTATGCGTAGGGCAACAGCAGAACCTTCTGTGGAAATCAAGCGCAGAGGTGAGTCTAAATCTCTTTTGGAAATTTCACTTTCAGTGACAGTCTATTTATTTGTAAATAAGCTAATAGTAAATGCACCATATTAAGACTAAAGTTGGAATCCTAGATTTTGGTTTTGATGGAAAAAGTTAATATGATGGGAATTTAGCCAAGCTTTTGGATTTATCAGCAAAATATACCATTTTATCAACAAGTTTGCCATTTTATAATGTTGTTATATGAGATCTCAAACATTACATAATTCACAAGAATGCCAATTTTATATTCTATTGTCTTTTGTAGCCATAAAATGGCCCAGTACCAACTCCAGAAGATATCGTCCTTTATTTAATGCCATTTGAAGCACCATATAATCATGTATATCATGTATAGTCTGGAGGTAGTATGGATAACATCTATGTTCTTATCTCACCCCTTTATATATGGAAGGTGTTGCTTGTCTACAAACTTTCTTTTATCAGCTGTAATATCAAGGAGAACTAATTATTTGTGTAAGTAATCCAGCAAGAGATCACTTCAGACTGGTGTATATCCTTTTAGCATAATTGGATTTCTTTGCCGGAAAAAATTAGTAGTATGTCAATGAGGTGATACAATTTGCTATCTACCAGACTTTCATCATATGCAAGCGTATAATACTACAGCATTGCAACCTTCAACATTGAAACCAGTAATAACCTTTTAATCTTGCATTCTTTGGGTAAACCCTGAGATGTTATATGTATGAGTGTCAAGTTTTCCTTGTGAAAGGTTTGAATTCAGTTTTAAAAATGTGCTGCCCACCTTAATATGGATGCTTTGGTTGTCATTGGGAACATAAAAACATCCTCACCACCTGACATGGGGACCCTCTAACTAATTAGGTTTTGTATCAGCAGTTTTCTAAACAAACATAAACTCCAGTTAAAGTCAAGAGTGAATATTTGGTGTCTACTTTACAATTCAGTAACAATACCCCATCTAAGTTGTATGCTGTACATGTCAAACTACATACGTTTCTAACATATGCAGAATGACTGATATACAACAACCCCAGCATTTTGAAACGTCACAATATATATAATATATTCACAAATACAACATTAAACATTGCAAAGTCAGAAATAAAATCATGAAAGTTTGACATGCATTGGACCTTATGACCCTAAGTACCTCATATTTTTCTTCCAGCATTGACCTTCCACCAAAATATAACTAAAAATAAAGAGCACTAGATGGTTATTTTGCATTTTATCCCCCGTTTTTTATATTTCTTTAGTTGTTTGTGTTGAGTTACTTTTCATAATCTAGGTTGTTTTACTCTTTGCTATTTTAAGTTTTAACTGACCATATAACACTGTTAAATAGCCTATTTGTGTTCTGATATTTTCTTGCTGTTGAATATTTGCTACTCTATTTCAGTAACTGTATGCTAAACTATTGTTCCAAGATTCACTAACTTGTGTTGTTCATATGTTTTAATAAGTAAATCAAACACAAGATGAGAATGCTAAAACAGTTATCTACCAAAATATAATTAAAAATAAAGAGCACTAAATGTTTACTTTACATTAGTTTTCTCCCCAGTCTTTTATAATTCTTTAGTGGTAAGTTTAAGTTGCATTTCACAATCTAGGTTCTTTTACCTGTGTCTGTTTTAACTGATCATATGATACTGTTAAAGATCCCATTTGTTTTTCAATATTCTCTTGCAGACTTGCAGTTGAATATTTACTACACCATTTCAGTAAGTCTATGCCAAACTATTATACTAAGATCCACCAAGTTGTGTTGTTCATAAGTTTAAATAAGTAAATCAATGACAAGATGGGGATGGTGAAACGGTTTCTCTTCTGAATGACATGGGCTATATGCTCCTCCTCAGTCAGACTTAGAACTCAAAATTTTGTTACTATGCTGAAGAAGTTGCAAATACCATCGCATAAAGAGATTTGTTAAGGATCTTTGATTATTTTGGAAGGATGTGCTTTTGATGACATTTTGTAAGTACCATCGCCAATGACCAACAAATATTAGTCTCAATACTTGTTGCCCAACCAACTCTGGTCATGGTAGTTTTGGTTATTTTGTGAGTGCGAGCAAAAATAACTGGTTCTGGTTTTAGGGTTGGAGTAGAAAGTGCAGTCTGGGCAACTTTCCTCATTGATAGTTTATGATATATCTCTTTTTCTCAAAAACGAAAGGTGTCTAGGCACATCCATGCACTCTGCAATACATGGTATATTGATTAATCCTACTCATTTTCAATATTTGAGCATGGTCTTTGAAGCAATGTAACAAACTTAGATTCTTTCTGCCAGTCAAGAAGTTTAACAAGCTGAGATTCTTTTGCCAGTGAAGAAATTTAACAAGCTGAGATTCTTTCTGCCAAAGCTGAAGTCCTTCTTGTAGCATATCCACTCCAAAATTTATCTGTTTTCCTCGAGCTGAATGTTGTTTTTCTTCTTCAGTTGTGTTGATAATTTATTAATCTCATGTTTTTCAAACTCCAATGCATCTGTTTTAGGTTCTTCAGTACCTTGAAGATTTAAATTTTAAATTTATAACTAATCTGCAGGGTTTTTCTTCAAGTAGGGAGCTTGAATGATTTTAGATGTTCCAAATTTTTTCAGTATAAGAAATGCTGACCAAAAAAATTGTTCCAATTCTGTCATTAATTTCAAACTATTATTTGTACAGTTGCTGCTGATGGCAATGAACCAGTACAGATGAGGCTGCATAGGTCATTGAAGCTTTGGACATTCTTTGTGGACTTGGAGGAGAGTTTGGGAACACTAGAATCATCACGTGCAGTATATGAACGGATACTTGATTTAAAGATTGCCACTCCACAAATTATTATAAATTATGCACATCTTCTAGAGGTAACATTTTGGACAGGGTTATTGACTTTTCCCTGTTTCTATTATCGAACTAACATGTTGGACAGGGTTATTGACTTTTTTTATCTATTTTTTTGGCTATCAGGAGAATAAATATTTTGAGGATGCATTCAAAGTATATGAAAGAGGGGTCAAAATCTTCAAATATCCACATGTGAAGGATATTTGGGTGACCTATCTCTCAAAATTCGTAAACAGATACAAGGGGTCAAAGCTGGAACGTGCCAGGGACTTATTTGAGCAAGCGGTTGAGAAGGTGTGCTTCTTTTACTAAAGTTATTTTAATAGCTCTTCTTTGGGGTACAAAGTGTTACCAGATAGGTGGAAAACCATTGTATATGTTAGATGTTTGTGACTATTTTGCCTACTACAAGAAGGATAAGTGGAATGCTATAATCTATTATGGATTTGTGCACCAATATTTTATAGCTAAAATCGAACAACTTGAAAGACTATCCCATCACATCAGTTATTTGTCTCTTTTGAGAGCACGAGATTTGGGACTGTTGTTGAAATCATTGCAATTTTTCCTTTTTGATCTTTCTTTTTGTACTCTCAGTTGTATTTTTTTGTAGCTTTTTTTGTCTCCAAATTTTGTTGAAATAGATCTGAACCTGTGCTGCATAATGTGATATCTTGAATTCTGAAAATTGCCATTCCACCTAATTGTCATGACCTCACTCTTCTTCCTTTATCTTTGCACTTTTTCATTGCCCATCCCATCCATTTTCCTGAATCATTGATGACCACTTTCAGTCGGGTGTGGGAGGTAGCCTCATATACTGTAATCTGGCCTGCAGTCCAAGCACATCAGGTGCACATGGTGACAGGCATGATGACCTAAAAAAGTGCCTTCTCCTTGTGCACAATTAGATATATGTTCTACGACTCGAATGTTTTTAAATTCAAAGCAAGTTTTCGAGGCCACTTTATGGAGAACAACATTTTTATTCATTTTTTGAAGCCATTTTGGGCCTCAATGGAATGCATTATGAGATTTATCTATCTGGCTTTTTCTACCCATTGTTATGTCATTATCTTCCTTGTCTGTCAACTTGCCCTCTGATCTCTCCAAATAACATTTCTGCATTTAAAAATAATTAACAGATTTCTCTCCTGGACATTATTCTTCTTATATTCTTTTTAATTTTTGAATATGCCTAAGGTTTTGCTTGCTTTCATCTGAAGTAATTTTATTCTGTCTTTTCAGGCACCAGCAGAAAATGTAAAACCATTATATTTGCAATATGCCAAGTTGGAAGAGGACTATGGACTTGCACGACATGCAATGGAAGTGTATGACCGTGCTGCGAAGGCTGTTCCTGATCATGAGAAAATGGAGATATATGATCTTTACATTGCTCGTGCAGCGGAAAATTTTGGAGTTCCAAAAACCAGGGATATTTATCTGGTTAGTTTGACAATTAGGCCAATGTCTAAGAAATTATGATTTTTTTTTCAGTGCCAGTTGGCATTCCTATGATAAAGCCCGTGCTTCAGTTTTTTAGTTAGATTTTGTTTCCATTGCTAGCCACACAAATTCTAATATTATTCATCTTTCTATGGCAGAAAGCCATTGAATCAGAGCTACCAGATAAATATGTGAAGGTAATGTGTATGAATTTTGCTGAGCTGGAGAGAAAATTGGGGGAGATAGATCGGGCACGTAATATTTATGTATACTGTGCACAAATGGCTGATCCACGCTCTGATCAAGAAGTCTGGAACAAGTGGCATGAGTTTGAGGTACAGCATGGAAATGAGGATACCTTCAGGGAAATGCTTCGAATCAAACGAAGTGTGTCGGCTAGCTACAGCCAGGTTTGCATTTTCCTGCTTTATATCTGTTATTCTTTTTTATTTTCATTGAGGATTATAAAATAAATAATACAATGCAAATCTGCACATCCTAAACAAATTCTAAGGAATGGTTAACTTACATGTTACAAAAAGTTTGTTTCAATTCTGAGGGCACTTGCAGTAACCCGCATTTATTTGCCATATTTTATTTAACCGAGGTTGTTAAATCTATTATATCTGACTTTGAGCATGTTATATTGCAGACACATTTTATACTACCAGAATATTTGATGCAAAAGGATCAGGGTAAGTTGACACTTGAGGAGACAGTTGACACGCTTAAGCGGGCTGGTGTACCTGAAGATGAAATGGCTGTTCTAGAAAGGCAATTAGCACCGGCAGCTGTTTCCAGCTTGGCTCCAAAAGATGCAATGAGATCATTGGGATTTGTTAGTGCTGGAGTGGACACCCAAGCTGGGGTGATGCGCACAGCAGATGGGGGTAGGAAGGTAACTGCTAATCCAGAAGATATTGAATTACAAGAAGAGAGTGATGAAGACAACGAGAATGATGAAAGGGTTGAAGTTGCACAAAAAGATGTCCCTGCTGCCGTTTTTGGAGAATTGGCAAACAAAGCAAAGACGCAAGACAATGAAGGGGATGGTGATAGAAAGCAAAGAGAACGTGAAGAACCCATGGGTGCTCTTGAGAGAATAAAGAGGCAAAGGAGACAATGATGCTGATTCAGTTGTCTTTGCAATCTTCATTGTGACTAGACCTAACGAAGGAAATGATTCTGGTAGTACAGAAGATGCATGAGGTATTCCTAATTTAACTCTTTGTTTGTTTGTGTAGAGTTTTTGCTGTAATCCACAAGCCGATGAATTAACTTTGTTCTAAAAGTTCCTTCTTTTTCTTGAGTTAACGATTAATACAAGAACGGATGGGTACCACTTATGTTGCAGGAATTCCTTTTTCATATGTATATATATTTGCAGTTTGAACTGAGTGGAGATGGCTGCAATTCAGGAACATTAAAACTGTAAACTGGTTTAAGAGTATTCTGAATTATGATGTACTGCACATATAAGAAGGTCGAATGTCACTGGTGGAATTACCGGTGTGAAATGACCTATTAATATATAAATCAACCATGGTTGTATGAGTCAAGGTAACCAATCTCTCAATCTAATGTACTTGATTTATTTCGTTTGTATTATGAATCACATTGTACAAGCTTTTTTGTGGGGCAATTTAAGTTCAGTCCCCCTGATGTTCCTTTTAAAATCACATTTCAACTTAGTCATGAATGGCTCTTGGTTTATTTGTCCAGCAGTTGGCTTTTCCGAGTAACATTTGCATCCTCAGCTTCATGGCATATAAACTTTAGACGAGTAATTCCAGAAAAAAATTATCATTGGGTATTATCTTCTTTATTCTCTATACATTACTAATTATCTGTTTGAAAATTTGAATGGCCAGATCACCCTAGGGAAGCTCACAAACAGTTTTGCAGTGTAAACAGAGCTTCAATTTAAAAAATGCATGTTTAAAGCTTCCCGTTTTCACCTGTTTGGTCACTGGTTTTCTTAATTTTAAATAAACTGAATCTAATTGTCAAACTCAGAATACATCTAGTGTAGTAATACATTAGTCAAGCCTAAGGCATTAGTCATAGAAAAACTGAGTGAGATCTGGATGCCCATGGGTCATTGCTAATGAAAATGGACCGACCATGGTATCTGTTTGCTTACAGTAGAGAAGAACATTGCAAAAGCTTTACCTGCAATATATATCTATCTCTCTATCTATATAATATTCACCATTTATGACAACAATAAATTAACTCCAAAAGTGCTTCACTGTGATAAATCAAGCTGTTTATAAATTACATAAGTCACATTACTCATAAATAGTTTGTAAGGCGCAGTACTTGCTAAAAGGTCCGGCAAATAATAATACCAAACAGAGTGGACTTTCTTGCTAGCTTGGGCAGGATTAATCTTGGATTAGGGACCCCGTGTAGTCAAAGCAGTGGTAATTGATGCCGGCTGATGGTTTGCTTCACAAGTATCAAATACTGCACACAGTTGATCTCAAAAAATTGGGTACAATACTTTATAAAGGTTTGCAAATTGGATAGCAAGCAAGGGGGGCAAGATTGGGGAAAATTCCATGGCTAAGTCCAGTAGAGCTGGAGTAGTAGTAGGATGCATGGACACCTTGGGAAATCCTGATAATTAGGTGCAAGGCCTGGAGGAAGTGATCTTTACTGTATATGGTATGCTTTGCTAATTACAATCCACCATCATGCGACCCATTTGAAAATTAACTAGGATGTAGGAAGTGTTACATTCAAGCTCTTGAAGATCAACTATAGAAGGAATGACTATAAATGAGGAATGTGTTATTGAAGGAATGACTGAAATATTTATCAGTGTACATAGTTAATATTGAAGGATGATATGCAAAATTTTTGCAATGTAAAAACTTTCAGTTGCTTAGAAACCAGCAAGCTAAAGAGCTATAATATGTAATTAGATATTGTTGAGCGGTCTTAAGTTTCTGTTATCATGTTATAACAGTTCTAGTGCTTCCATAGTTCATGTAATTGGAACCAAGGCTTCTGGAATGATTGTATGGAGAGTTTTTGATTGAAGATCTGTATCATCCTACGTGGCTCACCACAAGGGTAGCTGTTGATGTGACTTTTGGCATGCCATCTTAGGGAGTGAGTGGATGCTCCTTTTGAAGAAATTTGACTCTCGTAAGGCTTGGGATTATTTTTCTAAGGTTCAGTTTGTTTCTTGGAATTTTCTAATTAACTGTCCCGCAAGAGGATATTCGATATTTGGATCAATATAGACAAGCAATGATTCTATGTGGGTTACCCCAATATCTCTTTTTTAAAACAAGATCAAAGCCCACTTTGATGCTCTCTTTGAAGGCATTTGACTCTCCTGGGGCTGAAGATTCTTTTTACAATGTTGAATTTGTTTATTGGAATTTGCTAATTGACTGCCCCACAAGAGGTTATTGGATATTTGGGTCAATATAGACAAGCAATAATTCTACCTAGGTTACCCCAGGATTTGTTTTTTCTAAAACAAGATTAAAGCCCTCTTTGAATAAAACAACTGTCAATAAAAAAACAATCAAATGATTTTTCAAGAATTTCAAAATGATATTGAAAAGAAAAAACAAGATTATTCAACCTAATTCTAATTTAAATATAAATTAACTAACTTAAAATAACATAAAATAAAAAAACAAGGAGATGGAAGAAGATAGGAGTAGGTTCGTTTATCTAAACAAATATCACCGAGTTTTACAAGTAGGCATCCAAACCATCCAAGTAACAGCCATTTCAACACAACTCAATACTAGAGCAATGCAATCTCTAAGGAGAACGAAAAGTATAAATTCAACAAAGCAACCACCATAACAATGCACAGATCATTGTCAACGTCATCCGTAACATACAGATGATACAATCATTGAAACTCAATTCACAATAAAATGCTCGTATAAGCTTCCATGCTCAAGTTTATATATCCACAAAGTTTAGATTGGAAATAGAAAGGAAAATGGACTAACAGTGATATTTAGTTTCAAAGGTACAAGAGTTCGAACTTTTTACATATTATGTAACTTGAGTATTTATAGAATTTCTTGGGTATTCACTCATTAGAAGTAGGTAACAAGTTTTCTAACTGCTACACCCACCTAACAATAATTAAATATCTTGGTTCATCTAAGAAATTGACTAATTCTTCTATTGTGTCGCCTAATCATGACACTCTTGGTAATTAACAACCATTAATTAGATTTTTGTTGCTGTGTTGAAAATTGTCATGACAAATCTCAATAAGTCTTTGTATGCATCGACCAATAATCAATGTCTAATTCTCGCTTCTTCCTTTGATATAAATGTATTGTGTCAACTTCCTAGGAAAATCTGATTTGTTTATGTAATAGACGTATAATCACAATTGGATTTGATTCGAGAATGATCCCGAAAATTTCCTTGAGCTCAACAACCTGTTATATACTATTGCAGACAAACACACAATTCTTGGGAGTTTGTATATTTTTTTTTCACGACTTTTTACTCGATATTTGCTTTTTGGTGGCCGTAGATTGTTTCCTAGTTCAAATCTACAACTATTCAATTTCCTAGTTTAGAAATTTCATTTTTAAATAACTCTAGAGGTTTGCACATAGGAGTTCCTTCTTCACCATATTTTATTCCCATCCCTTTTCCTACTTGTTAGTTGAAGTACACCCATCAAATCATTTCCTTACATTTATTACACATGCATGCCATCAATATGACAAATGACAAACATTTCATAGACATTGGGCTTTTTGGGACTTAGGTGATACTCACTTGTAGAGGGTCCTTGTAGGAATAGTTGGTCTACATAATACTTTGCGATTAAATGGGATAAGTTCCAAGTATAGCGTCTACATAGACTGACGAGTGGTGATGTGGTGACAATAAGGTGCAGTGAAACATATACGGTTTGTCTATATGTTGTGGTGCTAGGATAAGTAGAACTTAGAATTGTATATGAAATAGTGTTACTTTGTTTCTTTCTAGATCAATGGGAAATTTTAATGATGTTTATCATTAATAATTCTATGTCATTGAAATTGAAAAATGTAATTGACTTTTGTCAAGGAAGGAAATTAGGAAAAAGTCTATAGATGATAAGTCTTTTAATGCCCTTGTGGTTAGAGGCAAGTCTAAGGAAAATAAATGTAAGGAGATTGGAGACAACCTTTATAGTATTGTGTTACTTCTTAGATGCAAATTCTTCTAGATGATTTGTGGTTACTTCATAGCATTGTGTTACTTTGTGTAATGTCATAAATTGCATCCTATGTAATTTCATATTACATATGCCTCCTCTTTAGGTAAACTAAGATAATTATGCTTTCTCTCAACCTAAAACCGTCTCTCGCCATTTGGCATGCCCAGTTCTTGAGTTTTGAGTATGATTTTCACACGGACCTATACATGTCACAAGGACATCTGTGAATCGCGCTAGCATCCTGTGAAAATTTGTGACTAAGTTGGTCGTTGAGATGTTACACCTGTCGCGTCTTGGCAACATAACACCTTTGCCAACTTGCAACCTTGTTGGGAGTCGCTTGGGTAGACCATTTGAACCAAAAAGTCCCTTTCTTGGGGATGATTGATTCATCCTTCAACACATTCAATCTTGCTCTCCTGAAAACACACACAACTCTTCTTTTCTGATATTCTTCACCATTCTACATCACTTCTCTCATTTGAAACATTCCCCATCTTTTCTATATGCATATCTTCTAAAAAATTCTTATACAACTTTCAAAGTAAACTCCATTGTTGTAACAAGAGCTCATCTTGTGAAAAGGCCATTACCATCTTAGAGATTCTCGTCATCTCCTTAATGCACCAACAAACTACATAACTTCTATGTGGTAACTATTCAAGTCTTTTATCCAAGCATATTATCTTTATTTGTCAAGCGTATTGTTTTCCATATCATTTCACATCTATTTTCATCATCTCGTCTAAGGCTATCCTTGGAGGTGAAAACACCAATACAAGGGTTTTGACTAAGGTAGACTCCTATACAACCATCCAAACATTTCTCTTTGGTCTTGTGTGTGTAGGTGTAGGTGGAAGAACAACTTGAAGAAAGCTTGGACTTCGCCAAACGTTTCCGATAATGTTTTCAATCCCTCGTCATTTTTTTCTAGTTTTCACTTGGCATCTTTATTTTTGTCATTTCATGTTCATTGTTCATTAGTATTTAGCACCCCCTTTCACGTCTAGAAACTTGTGCAAAGTACATTGTGTCTTTTTGCGTCAACTTTTGTTCTTTGTCTGTACAGGACACCAGTGCAGTGTGCTATCATGTGATAGCCATGCGTTCGTCCTGAACAAAGAGCTTGCCAAGTTGTCCGAATGACCTCTATACCCCACACTTTTCAGTTTCTGATGTTTGAAAGATCCATATAATTTTTGTAATTTGTTAAATACCACTCCATTTCTAGTTCACTTAAGCCATGCCAACTGAGGTAGTGGAGAGATAGTTTTCTCTTTGAGATCTCGTCATCTTGAGGGTAGCAAATTCCCTCTACATCTTGGTGAACTTGACGTGAACTCACCTTCCTGCAAAGTCTTTCTATCCCCTCTTGCATTTCCAAGTCTCTTGTTTCATAGAATTTGTGAGGCTGTGCGTTGTGAATACTCTATGAGCTTCACAACCTAGTCCACAACCTTTGGATACACAGTTAGGAGAAGTTCGAGAGCTATCGTACCTCCAAATTGGTATAGTCCTACTAGACTCGGTCCAATGATTTCGAAAACTTTTGATCCCTTTGGCCCTCAGTTGGCCTTTGGGAACTCTTCTCCTTCGAGCTTCAAATCAAATTCTCTTCCAAGGTCTCCATCTACAAATTATGAGACTTCTCTTGGGGTCCCCTTGAGCAAGTCCAGTGTTTCAAAAATTTTCTTAACCGTGACAACTTGTTTGCTCAAGTTGTCCCTATTGTTGGTAATTTGAGAAACCTACTCATCTCAGATCACAAGGGCCTTGAGTTGCTTCGTGCGCTAACTGACATAGTTGAGATTCATATACCTTCGCACGCGTCAATCTTGAGTCAGCCTCAAGATGCCTAATCAAATATCATTGACATTGAGTTGAATCTTCCTATGGCTGAGGTGCCCATGCATATGGTAAATGCCAATCCTATAGTGCCCCTATGTCTTCTACTAACAACACAAATGTTGCGTTTGTGCCTCCCGTTACTCCTGGGGTTAATGCATCTCAAAATCCTTTGGGGTACCATATCCCTTCGCCTAGCTCTGCACTCCAAACTCCTACGGTGCAAGTCTTTGTTGTGATGGCCAATCTGCCTCCCTTGCCATCTAGTCTCATCTTGAACACCCTCTTGCAGAATATGGGTCAGATGTTACTTAGCTCGCCAACCTAACGTTGCTACACAATCCACTCTTACTTCGTACTATCTCTGTAGGCCTCTTGCTTTAAACATCTTGAACAATCTCATAACCTAAGGGATCAAGCTACCAAAATTACAAGTATAATGGTAAGGGAGACCCACAAACACATGCCAATTCTGTCATCGCTTTGTGCAGTGAATTTTTACATCAAGATCATTTGCTAGCAAAAGTATTCCCGTAATCCCATAAGGAGTTTGTGTTAGAGTGGTTTTGCTCACTACTTGATAATCCCATCTTTTCTTTTGATCAACTTATGAATCAGTTCTTACATTGGCCTGAAGTGAACATTGGCTCCAAGGTCACTATCGTTGACCTTGTCCATTGCAAACAACAACCAAATGACAAGTTAACCGATTTCATTTCTTGCTACCAATCTATCTCCTCGCAAATCCCCTATGCCCTGCTTGACCATGACATCTAGAGGATGTTCGTGGGAAGTCTCCGACCGACATGAAGGGAACAAGTCTCCTTGATGAAATATCCTTCCTTTGCTCATCTGTGTATTGTGCTATGAGACTATCAACAAACATTAGCTCAGTATGGGGCTTTTGCCTCATCCTCACGTCTTGATATTTTAGGGGCTGCATCTTTTTCTGAAGGGTTGAAGAGAAATAAAGCAATAGCTAATGTGGTAACTTTCCCTCAAACAAATGAAAACAATATACTTGGGTCACAACATAATAGGGTCTTTACAAAATTATTTGATTCTTAATCAATTGTACTTTGAAAATTGTTGAAAGATAACTTAATCACCTTTTCGAAAATTAGACTGCTTCCTGATAACAAGCCATACCTTTGTTGGTATGACACTTCTAAATTCTTCCAATACCATCAAGTGCCCGAACATGACACCGAACATTGTGTGTGCTAGAGACATGAAATTCAGGACCACATAGATAGCAGTAACATCTATCTTGGTACCAAAAAGCATAATTCTAACAAGCCCGTTGCTAAAGCCAACAACCAGTTGCCAATCTACACAGATCCCTTCCCACCTCACTTTTCCAAATTTATTACTACTCTTATGCCATCTGATGATGTTGTGTATGTGAATATGGCGTCTATCACTCCAATTTCCCCTTTGAGTTAGAAGAACAAGATACTTGAAATATATTTTATGCCTAATGGCTTACCTTACCATGGAGAGTACTCTCCCCTCTACATTCTCACTCAGGTCAACAGTAATGTAGTTAGTGGCGTTATGGTTGACCCTACCAACATGGTCAATGCTATAATCAAGGAGGCACTCTTTGTCAATGGTCTGCATAGGGCGAGATACGACAAGTGCAAGGCTACCATTTGCACGCATAATGGTCTTTCTCTCTCCCCTTTGGGATCCATTTCTCTATCAGTCCTTGTGGGACTAAATCCGTCTCCATGACATTTGTTGTGATATTAGAGTTCAACTTGTTCAGAGTGGAACTAGGTATTCCTTGGATGGTTTTCATGAATGCAGTCGCTTCTGTCATTCATAAGTGTCTAAAATTTCTTCACGGGGGCACAATGCAAACTATCCAAGACATTGGCTACAAACCACTAGTGTCACATGGGGGCTTCTCTCTTGACCATTTTTGGCCTGCTTCGATGGGACCTATGCTACCCTGTAGTGGCTTGTTATATAAATCATATTATAAATACAAGATCAGGGGCTTAGCTTCTGATTTGGCCTCACTTCCTCCTTCTGCCTCTTCAATCCCTTTTCAACCTACTCTTGTGCAGCAACAAGCTTTGTCTTCTAGGCCTTCTTCATTGGGGGCTAAAGACAAGAACACTCCCTTGAGTAGACCTCCCCATTCTTCCAAGACCTCACAACCTCTAGCAGTGCCTTCTATTCCTTTGACCGTGCCCAACACAGGAAAAAGAAAGGCCCTCGCGTTGATGAAGTTAAAACCCCATGTCGTCGAACTTCCAATTCTTCCTAACATCCTTTGCCCTAATATATATAGTAAGGGTGAGTAGTTCTCTTTGTCGGGTCCTTCGTGCGTGGCTGTGACATCTCGATCCACAAGGGTTCCCATACCCAAAAAGCACGAGGAAAGATACCCGCAGTTGAGGTTAAAGGATCCTACACCCTTGGCCTCTTTGGTCACTCCCGCAAAGCCTGTCCTTTCGTTGTTAATAATTATGAAGACACCACCCATCATCTCGATGTCTTCTCGGGCTTTGCTCCTTGTCCCCATCTCCGTTGGAACCAACTTGCACATGAGCATAAGCATCGTCAACGTGCGATGGCGAGGGAATGTGATGCTACATAGAAGGCCGAGTATAAGTGTAATGACCCCTACCCAATCTGCACTTAATTCTTGCAAATGGCTGTCTTGTAATTTTGTCAAACACTTTGTATGCAAAGTGCTTACTTGCTGGTTTTGTGTTTTAGACTGATAGTTTTTATGAATTATGATAATAAAATGCTTCAAATGCTTATAGAACAATGCAAGAAAGCTAATATTTATTCTAGATGCAAGAATGACTTCTTTTTGTTATTTTCTATGCATAAGGATGAATTTACTAAGCATACTAATCACCTACAACCATTTGACATTTTGTCAAACAATTGGCATGCATCTCAAACTAAATGATATATAGTTTGAATTGCTTGCTAAGAACAATGATGGGATCAACCACTTATTTCTCCTTGATTGCAAATGTATGATCATTACAATATTTATTCAAAATGGCCAAGACTCTTGGCTCTTACAAATGGCTATGTTTGAAAAATCAATATGCAACTATGGTTGATAACAATGACATTCAATATGCAATAGAATGACAAAAATAAATCAAGAAACCTAGAAGGAATGTGGCACCCTTGATGCTGGGTGACATAGCAAACAACTCCCAATCAAATGGTTGATTTAATGTGTGGCAAACAAGCTCTTTCCAAAATCGCCCCTGTTCTGGTTTGATATTGAAGATAAAATAATATGCAACGTATGCCAGCTGCCTCAAGCTCCAAAAATCATTTCCATGCTCCTAGGATGAGGGCGCACCAAGTCTTAAGAGAAATCAATGCAAATACAAGGCTCCACCTTCAAAATCGTCCCTCCAATGGTGTCCCAATGATGACTAAAAAGGTCTGATTTTTATTAATAGATTCTTCACTAATGTAATCTGCTCTCCAACCCAAGATAAAGAAGGAAAATCGATGACAAGGAATGAAGAATCAAAACACCAAATGATATCAATGCAAATCCTCCAAAAAATCTCTAATCGATTTCTCAAAATTGGCCAATGGCCACAAATTTTGTTTAGATTGAGATGACTGAAATATCACCTCCAAAATGCAACCCTTCAGGGGATATTACACTCCCTCAGTTATGCTATCAATGGGAATGATCATTCCCAAAGACCCTTGCTGCAGAAACTCAAGCTCCACAATGAATATTAATATTATAAGCAATTAACTGGGTGATCACAATGGCAGCCCACACCCTCCTTTATACTTTTCTTTTCCTCACTTGGGAAGCTTCTAGAAACTTCATAATATTTTATTATTATTTCCCTTTTATTATTTTATATTTGCACTTTATAATAAAATACTTAATTATAACATAAAGTACAAATATAACATCATTTTATATCACGAGGTTTCTAAAAATAGAAACATTCCAGTAAATCATTAGAAATCCTCCAAAATAAATCGAAACTCCCCCAAAGAAGCCAACTGCCATCAAGGTAATTGCCAAGAAGACCCTCTAATCATGCACCATTAGCCTACGAGGGCTGCTGACAGGCTAATCACATTGGTACACAATGTCTAGCTAGAAGGGGACATTACAGTCTGCCCCTCTTGAAATTGCTTGTCCCCAAGCAATCTCAAATCTGGATGCTGTAAAATCTCCTCACTCTCCCAAGTAGCATCCTCAATTGGCAAGTCCCTCCATTTAATTAAGTACTCCCTGATGACCCGTCTTCGTAAAGCCCTCTCTCTAACATCCAAGATGGCCTCGAGCACTAGAATCAATTTCCCCTCATCATCCAGGGGTGGCAAGGTCATGGAAGGAACCACACGATGTCCTAACGCCTTCTTGAGGCATGACACATGAAATACATTATGTACTCTATTGTTGGTTGGAAACTCCAACTCATACGCCACCTCACCCACTCTTATGATAACTCTGAAAGGTCCATAGTAACATGGCTTAAGCTTTTCGGCACCTCTTCTCTTAAGAGAAGACTGTTTGTGTGGCTGCAACATCAAATACACCATGTCACCAACCTCAAACGAGAACTCAACTCGTCTCTGATCTGCATATTGTTTTTGTTAGTTCTGTGCCTTCTGGATGTTCTCCTGTAAAGCTCTCATGATGTCTTGATTCTCCTATAGTAGATCTCCAACACGAGGCACTCGACTATCTCCCAATAACAAATCTAGAAAGCTTGGCGCATCATACCCATATAGCGCCATGAATGGTGTCATATGAATGGAGAGATGTTAAGTGGTGTTATAACAATACTCACATAAATACAACCACTTAACCCAACCCCTTTGCTGTCCTGCTATGTAATTCCTGTGGTATCCTTCCACCCACTTGTTCACCATCTCTGTTTGTCCATTGGTTTGCGGGTGGTAATTGGTACTCAGAGTGAGCTCGGTCCCACATAATTTGAATAACTCCTGCCAAAAATGGCTCATGAATCGACTGTCTCTATCATTGATGATGCTTCAAGGTAACCCATGCAACCTAAATACCTCATGAAAAAACAACTCTGCCACTTGTGTTGCTATGTATGTAGTTGTGATCGGAAAGAAGTGAGCATACTTAGTCAAACGATCAACAACCACATATATGCAATCCCTGCCCTGTGCTCTAGGTAAACTAGTAATGAGGTCCATAGATAGACATTCCCACTTCCTATTAGGAATCAAAAGTTGTTGGAGTAAACCTGCAGGGTATGTGTGTTCCTGTTTATTTTGCTGGCAAACAAGACACTCTCTGACATATCGTAGAACATTTGATTTGAGGCCCTTCCAGGTGAACCTCTCCCAAATCTGCCATTAGGTCTTGAAATACCCGAGATGTCCTACCATGGGTGTATCATGATAGGTCCTCAAAATAGTGTTCTTTATCTCTGATCTTGGAGTCAAATAGATTCTCCCTTTGTAAATGATTAAATCATCTACAACTGTATATCTGTCATTCTGTACTGATCCTTCAACAACCCCTGCAGCCCAACTATCCTTGGCATATTCTGCCACTATCAAGTGTCTCCAATGATCTGCTATCCCAACCATAGAACTCAAGTGTGGACGTTGAGATAGTGCATCAACAACCACATTTTGTGTCCCCTTGACAAAAAAGATGTCAAAATCATATGATTGCAACTTGCTAACCCACTTCTGCTGACGATCATTAAGTCTCTCTGCCCCAAGAAGTGTCTCAAGCTGTTATGATCTGTTTTAACCACAAACTTACTACCCACCAAGTACTGTCTGAATTTGGCCAAGGCATGCATAATGGTCAACATCTCCTTGTCATATATGTTGTAATTCCTCTCCGGGCCACACAACTTCCGACTCTCATAAGCAATTTCATGCTCGTCCTGCATAAGGACTGCATCTATCCCCTCACTCGATGCAACACACTGTAGCTCAAAGGGTTTAGAGAAATCAGGCAATGCAAGTACTGGGAAAGAAGTCATGATTAGTTTGAACATCTCGAAGCAATCCTGCACCTCAGGGGTCCAAACAAATGCCCCTTTCTTCGTCAAATCCATGAGTGGTGCCACATACCGTGAATATCCATTAACAAATCTGTGGTACAAAACCACATAATCCCAAAAACCCTCTAAGCTGAGTAAGGTTCTCTAGAGTAGGCCACTCAACAATTGCCCTAACCTTCTTCAGATCCATCCAAACTCCCTCTGCATCAATAATGTGGCCAAGATAAAGCAATTATGTCATCCCAAAATCACACTTGGACTCCTTGGCATACAAGGACTCCTCTCCAAGAATACCCAACACTGTGTCAAGATGAGCAATGTGATCCTCCCATGTTTTACTGTACACCAGGATGTCATCGAAGAATACCAACACAAACCGCCGTAGCTGTGAATGGAAGACCCTATTCATTGTGGACTGGAATGTCGTAGGTGCATTGGTTAGACCGAATGACATAACCACAAACTCAAAATGCCCACAATGACACCGAAAGGCTGTCTTCTCGATGTTCTGCTCTCTGGCCCGAATCTAATGATATCCTGATCTCAAGTCAATCTTTGAAAAATACCTAGCACCATGCAACTCGTCTATCAACTCATCAATCATGGGTATCAGATACTTGTTTTTGATAGTCCTCTTATTCAACAATCTGTAGTCAATACACATCTGCAAGGTACCATCCTTCTTTTTGACCAAGACCATAGATGATGCAAAAGGTAACTTACTAGGTCTAATATGCCCCATAGCAAGCAACTCCTTAATTGTCTTCTTTATCTCGTCCTTAAGCCGCTTGGGGTGCCTATAATTGCTTACTCATGTCTTTAGATTAGAGTTTGCTTGCTTGTTTGTGTTCCCCCATAATTGCTTGTATATGTTTATGGTCTCTCCTGAAGGACCCAAGATGCCCTCATAGGTACTTGGATATAGGCAGACAATCTGTCATACACTTCTATTTGTAACATCATTCTTCTCTTTGTTGTACTTTGATATTCGACATTTGGGAACGATGCAAAGTGTTGGGGGCATTTAGGCTTTCTTCCATGTTGACCCAAATTTTTATTCACTTTGTCTTCATGCGTTCCTTCTTCATGATTTGAAATATTTAGGGACATGATGACAATTCATACACAATTATATACAAATGTTGTCGATATGAATCATATCGATCCTGAATACTAAGATCTCGTTGTCTCTCTTTTATGCTTCTCTTATGATAGGACCCCAAATAACTTGTGCTCCTTTGTGTAGCACAAACTATTCTAAAGGGAGGGACTATAACATTCATATTATAGCTCTCTTATCTTATGATTCTTTTCAAAATATGTCTACATCCAGTTGTCTTATTTGTCTTCTAGTGTGGGGGCAACCCACTAGACTGTCTTTATGATTATCTTCGTCTCTTTTTTGTGGCTGTCCTACAACACAATTTGTAGCAGTCACAGGCTGATTGGATTGTCGTATGGTCCCTAGCATAACACAACTTGCTACCCATACATATCAGTGTCATCTTGTGTCTATATAACAATTCTTGATGTTTAAATTTCTACTTCTCACCTAATGTGTTTATCTGCAACTAATATGTTTGTGGTAATGTAGCTTAACTATTTTATATAGGATCAACTCAAGTCTCTTCCTTGGAGGAAAATTCATGTGGATAGAAGATTTTGCTTCCCTTTGTATCCTGGGTAAAATACTCTTCTCCTTTTACTTTAGCTCACATTCTCTTGAACACATATGCTCACTAAAGTGAGGGAAAAATGTAATGTCGTAAATTGCATCCTATGCAATTTCACATTACATACACCTTCTCTTTAGGTAAACTAAGATAATTATGCTTTCTCTCAACCTAAAACCATCTCTCACCATCTGGCATGCCTAGTTCTTGACTGTTGAGTCCTGTTTTCACACAAAACTATACGTGCTGTGACATCCATGAGCAGTAGTAGCATCCTACAAAAATTCGTGACAAAGTTGGTCGTTGAAACATTACACTTGCCATGTTTTGGCAGCGTAACACCTTTTCCAACCTACAACCTCGTCAGGAGTTGCTGGAGCAAACCATTTGAACTAAAAAGTCCTTTCTTGGGGATGATTGATTCATTCTTCAACACATTCAATCTTACCTCGTCAAGAGTTGCTTGGGCAGACCATTTGAATTAAAAAGTCCTTTCTTGGGGATGATTGATTCATTCTCCAAGGCATTCAATCTTGCTCTCTTGAAAGCACACACAACTCTCTTCTTTTCTCATATTATCCACCATTCTTCAACACTTCTCTCACTCACAACATTCCCCATCTTTTCTATACACGTCTTCCAAAAAACTCTTCTACAACTTTCAGAGTAAACTCCATTGTTGCAACACGAGCTCATCTTGCGAAGAGGCCATTACCAACTTGGAGTTACTCTTCATCTCCTTATTGCACCAACAAGCTACACAACTTTTGTGTGGTAACTATTCAAGTCTTTTATGCAAGCATATTGTTTTCCTTATCATTTCATGTCTATTTTCATCATCTCGTCTAAAGCTATTTGTGGAGGTGGAAACACCAATACGAGGGTTTGACTAAGGAAAACTCCTATACAACCACCCAAACATTTCTCTTTAGTCTTGTGTGTGTAGGTGCAGGTGGAAGAACAACTTGAAGAAAGCTTGGACTTTGTCAAACGTTTCCGGTAATGTTTTCAATCCCTCGTCATTTTTTTCTAGTTTCCACTTAACATATTTACTTTTAGTTGGTATGAGTTTTCCACAGTCCATGTAAATAATTAGAGTGAGCTTCTGGATTAAATTGTGTATGAGTTTCAATCCACAGTTTAATCCAGAAGGTCACTCTAATTATCTTTATTTTGTCATTTCATGTTTACTATTCATTAGTATTTAGCACCCCCTTTCACGTTTGGAAACCTGTGCAAAGTACATTGTGTCTTAAAACCTGTGAAGGTTTAATCATTATTAAGAGAGAGGGCAATCTATAGCTAGGTGATCAATCGAGAAACATTGTTTGCATTTGAAGGGAAGACCCTCATGATCAAGAGGTTGATTCCAATGCCTTTCCCACACCATCAAAATTACATGTTTGTGAAGAGGCTTGAAGATGTCAATGTGCACCAAAATGTGAGAAAAAAGTAGAGTGCCCCATGTAGGAAGTGGAATCATCAATCTTGAAGAAGCAACCAATAGATTTTCGTATGGCCTCATAACATGAAACCTCCCAAAATTGGAGGGGAAGATTTAAAAGTCTAACCCACACCAAATGCACATTTAGAGGCTTAGTAAGAGGGTTAAAGGAGGAATGAGTTTCAATCCACAGTTTAATCCAGAAGGTCACTCTAATTATCTTTATTTTGTCATTTCATGTTTACTATTCATTAGTATTTAGCACCCCCTTTCACGTTTGGAAACCTGTGCAAAGTACATTGTGTCTTAAAACCTGTGAAGGTTTAATCATTATTAAGAGAGAGGGCAATCTATAGCTAGGTGATCAATCGAGAAACATTGTTTGCATTTGAAGGGAAGACCCTCATGATCAAGAGGTTGATTCCAATGCCTTTCCCACACCATCAAAATTACATGTTTGTGAAGAGGCTTGAAGATGTCAATGTGCACCAAAATGTGAGAAAAAAGTAGAGTGCCCCATGTAGGAAGTGGAATCATCAATCTTGAAGAAGCAACCAATAGATTTTCCTATGGCCTCATAACATGAAACCTCCCAAAATTGGAGGGGAAGATTTAAAAGTCTAACCCACACCAAATGCACATTTAGAGGCTTAGTAAGAGGGTTAAAGGAGGTTGACCAAGGCTTTATGGATAGAGTACTCTCTTGGAGACCACAACCTATCCAACACCAAATCTCTATCCTCTGATGAACTACCAACCCTCTCAGGACACTTCCATGAAGGATGACCAAATTCATTGCAAGTATAACCTCTCCTTGCAAAAATATCAGAATATCTTCCACCACTAAACCTTCCTCTACCTATAAAACTACCTCTAGTATCAACACCTTGTTCCTTACCTTTATTTTCTCCTTCTTGTTCTTCCAATGCCTGCTTTGGTGTAGAAATTACTCTTCCTCTTGCACTAGTAGCACCTCTTCCTCTAACTGATTTCTCTTGTCTCCTTTTAAGATTTTCCTCCACCCTGATTGCTAATTGGAAACATTCTTCAACACATTTTGGGTTAGCAACAACAAGTTCATCTTGTATATTAAATCTCAAACCACCTAGATATCTAGCCACAACCTCATCCTCATCTCTTCTATATCTTATGCTTAGTTTGTAAAATTCATCAGTGTAAGACTTGACATCTAGATCTTTTTGTTTCAATCCTTGCAACTTTTTATACAACTGACCTTCATAATCTTTCCAAAGAAACTTACCCTTCAACTTTTGCACCATCTTGTCCCATGAAGTGATCCTTGATTTTCCTTGCTTTCTTCTTTCTGCTTGTTCATAGTCCCACCATAGAAGAGCATGTCCCTTGAGCTTTCTTTTTGCCACCTTCACCATCTATTCTTCTGAAATATATTCACTCTCAAAATAATTATCCATAGCAACAATCCAATCAAGCAATTCTTCTTCATTTAAACTACCACCATAAAGAGGAAGATCAACTTTTACCTTTGTTGATTCACCTTTCACTGCTTTGAGCATCTTCACCATCCTTTGGTCTTCAAGGTCCAGTTCTTCATCAACATCCTCATATTCTTTATCATCTGCTTCTTTTTCACTATCTTCATTTACTTCTCTCCTTTTCCTTGTATCCAAGGCAACAAGCCTTGCCAAAACTGCATTATGAGATTCTAGAAGCTTAGCATGCTTCTCTTTTAGATCTTGCAACTCCCTTGCAACACCAACACCTTTCACATGAATCTTCACCAATCAACCTTCTTCTAGCCTGCAAAAATCAAACAAATCACCAACAAAGATTGAAGCTCTGATACCACCTGATGCAATACAAGGTGGATAAACTCACAATCAGACTTCAACTAGACATCAACCCTTGAAACACTAACTCTCAACTTGATCCAACCTCACACCAATAGGCTTGTAGTCTTCAAAATTCAACCTTACACAATATCTTTTAGAGAAGGCCTTTCAAATACCTTCTAGACACCCTCTAAGTCTTATAACATCACCCCACACAACATTCCAACAAATTCATTGAGACTTCTTTGACCCAAAATAGAAAACCTTTTGACTACCCTATTTCAAAAGGCTACTAGATTAGCCCAACTTAACAAAGGAACTACCACTCAAACATCTTCCCTTCACAAAAAACACAACAAACAATCAACAAGCATGTGACAAAACATCAAATTCCATGATTTGTTTCGAGATTTAAGGCTTCTTTAGTATTGTCCCAACAAAGCCTCCATTTTCAAGCAAATGCCTAGGGTTTTATTAAAACTCACAACACTTGGGCGTCCTGGACACAACCACATCAAACTCCTTGCACATTCTTTGCATAAACTCACAAAATCATTGTATTGACAGATTCTTCATCAATTTATCAAAATCCCATCAAGACACCTTTATTTCACAAAGAAAACTTCACTTCCCAGCCTTAGGGAATCTTCCCAAAACAACAACTTGACTCCACTAATTGTAGAAACATAGGAAACACCTAACCTACCATTAAAACATGACTTTCCACCAAGAAATAGATTGAGACAGTAGGTGGAAAGGCTTATTCCATTATTTGTTCTTCAAATAGGCACTTCACTGGTTTTACCAGTTAGTTACAAAAAATGAATGAGATCTTTCTTCAAAATGAATATTAAACTCTCAAAATGACTTCAATTGAAAGTTAAGACATAAATCTATAGAGTACCATGAGTTTCAAACACAAAAGAGTCTGTACGGGCCATAGAGAGTTTATACTGTTCAGAAAACATAGAAATTACAACGAATTAACAGAGTAAACGTTGTATATTGCTTCCAATCTTCAATACAAACTTTGTCAACCACTTGTTCGAGCCTTCTTGAAGCCTTAATACATTTTTGAATAAAAAACCAATGGCTAACTTCCTCAACTATCTTTTAAAATGCTAATCTCTTCATATTCCCCTAAACCAATATTTTTAACAACTTTTGATTTGCACTTGACATTGTTTGCAATTTTTCCTATTAGACACAAATGACCACACAAAAGCCCCCAATTACATTGCATATGGTCTTTTTAGACCTTATTTAAAGAAAATAAACTTAAAACATCTTAATCTACCCTTGACTCACCCTAGAATCAACATCAAATGATCAATTTTTGATAATAAGGTGTAGGTGCTCTTGCACCATACACCCCCACAGGAAAAAGCTCATGCCACATGAGTTGAGGTTGATACCAACTTGCCCAAGCTTCACTTAGATACCTATGGTTCATAAAATCTTGCCATTGTACCATGCTTTGTTCTTCATACAACCTTGCATTTTGAACTGTACTTACACTTGGGATAAGTCTATATTTTTCCTTAGACCTGATGTCTATTCTTTTCTTACTCCCTAATCAAAACCTGGTTGCTTTCTATGACCTGCACTTACACCTGCACACAAACAATGGTTAGTAACCTCTTGCACTGTTTTCTTCCCTAAGTCTCTTCCTTGCTTACAACTGTTCTTACTGCCCTGTTCTCCTTGTCTTATCTGCACTGTCTCATTAACTTTCCCTGTCACTATCTTGTCAGACCTTCCAATCACTGCATCTACAAGTTTCACTTTTTTTTCACCCTTATTCTCAAGCACATGACACTCTATGGTTCCTACCAACACACTCTCTTGCTTTTTCATTGTCAAATCACTTTTCAACCTTGTTTTTACTGTCACACTTGCTGTCCCTGCATCTTCAATCTTTGAAGCAACATTAGGATCTGTCTTTTTGTCTTCACTCACAACACTTAGAGGTTCTTTTCTTCCACACATAATGACCTTTTCTTTACCCTTGACATCTTCTACAAGTGGAGTTAACACAAAATAACAACCATCTTTCACTATGGTGTAGGTATTCTCTCTACCATCATACATGGCATGCCTATCATATTGCCAAGGTCTACCTAGGAGTAGGTGACAACAGTCCATAGGTAGGATATCACAAACAACACTATCAATATAACCCCCAATCTGTAAATCTACAAGAAAATTTTCATTAACTAACAAAGATTGTCCATCACTTAACCATGAAACTTTATAAGGCAATTCATGAGGAATTTCTTTCAAATTCAACTTACTCACCATTTCACTTGACACCATGTTTTCAGTTGAGCCAGAATCAATAACAACTCTACATACCTTATCCTTGCACTTACAATTAGTTTTGAAAAGACTCTTCCTTTGCAATGGCTCCACCTCTTTTGCTGCCTTCAACACTGTCTTTCTCATCATCAACATTTCCCCTGTTTCAGGAACAACCCTAAACTTGTAGGATGATTGCTTTCACACTCTTCCTCTTGAACCAATTGTGCTCTCCTATCAATCCTCTTTTCACCACTTGAACTACCAGCCCTCTTCAGACACTTCCATGAAGGATGACCAAATTCATTGCAAGTATAACATCTCCCTGCAAAACATTAGAATCTCTTCCACCACTAAACCTTCCTCTACCTCTAAAACCACCTCTGGTATCAACACCTTGTTCCTTACCTTTATTTTCTCCTTCTTGTTCTTCCAATGGCTGCTTTGGTGTAGAAATTACTCCTCTTCTTGTTGCACTAGTAGCACCTCTTCCTCTAATTGATTTCTCTTGTCTCCTTTTAAGCTTTTCCTCCACCCTGGTTGCTAATTGGAAACATTCTTCAACACTTTTTTAGTTAGCAACAACAAGTTCATCTTGTATATTAAATATCAAACCACCTAGATATCTAGCCATCTTTTCAGCCTCATCCTCATCTCTTTTAGATCTTATGCTTAGTTTGTAAAATTCATCAGCATAAGACTTGACATCTAGATTTTTTTCATTTCAATCCTTGCAACTTTTTATACAACTGAACTTCATAATCTTTCAGAAGAAACTTGCCCTTCAACTTTTGCACCATCTTCTCCCATGAAGTGATCCTTGATTTTCCTTGCTTTCTTCTTTTTGCTTGTTCATAGTCCAACCATAGAAGAGCATGTCCCTTGAGCTTTCTTTTTGCCACCTTCACCATCTATTCTTATGAAATATCTTCACTCTCAAAATAATTATCCATAGCAACAATCCAATCAATCAATTCTTCTTCATTTAAATTAGCACCATAAACAGGAAGATCAACTTTTACCTTTGTTGATTCACCTTTCATTGGTTTGAGCATCTTCACCATCCTCTGGTCTTCAGGGTCCAGTTCTTCATCAACATCCTCATATTCTTCATCTTCTTCTATTTCGCTCTCTTCATTCACTTCTCTCCTTTTCCTTGTCTCCAAGGTAGCAAGCCTTGCCAAAATTGCATTATGAGATTCTAGAAGCTTAGCATGCTTCTCTTTCAGATCTTGCAACTCCCTTGCAACACCAACAGCTTTCA
This sequence comes from Sequoia sempervirens, assembly GCA_007258455.2. Lineage (NCBI taxonomy): Eukaryota > Viridiplantae > Streptophyta > Pinopsida > Cupressales > Cupressaceae > Sequoia > Sequoia sempervirens. The sequence continues at coordinate 326,418 of VDFB02381370.1, read as the reverse complement.
AAGGCATCTTAACCAATCGAGCTTCTTCTATCCTGCAAAAATCAAACAAATCACCAACAAAGATCTTGTTCTTGAAGCTCTGATACCACCTGATGCAATACAAGGTGGATAAACTCACAATCAAACTTAAAATGATCAGACTTCAACTAGACATCAACCCTTGAAACACAAACTCTCAACTTGATCCAACCTCACACCAATAGGCTTGTAGTCTTCAAAATTCAACCTTACACAATATCTTTTAGAGAAGGCCTTTCAAATACCTTCTAGACACCCTCTAAGTCTCATAACATCACCCCACACAACATTCCAAAAAATTCATCGAGACTTCTTTTACCCAAAATAGAAAACCTTTTGACTACCTTGTTTCAAAAGGCTACTAGATTAGTCCAATTTAACAAAGGAACTACCACTCAAATACCTTCCCTTCACAAAAACACAACAAACAGTCAACAAGCATATGAAAAACATCAAATTCCATGATTTGTTTCAATATTTAAGGCTTCTTTAGTATTGTCCCAACAAACCCTCCATTTTCAAGCAAATACCTAGGGTTTTATTAAAACTCACAACATCCGAGCTTCCTTGACACAACCAACACATCAAACACCTTACAAATTCTCTGCACAAACTCACAAAATCATTGTATTGACAATTCCTTCATCAATTTGTCAAAATCCCATCAAGACATCTTTATTTCACAAAGAAAACTTCACTGCCCAGCCTTAGGGCATCTTCCCAAAACAACAACTTGACTCCACTAATTGTAGAAACATAGGAAACACCTAACCTACCATTAAAACATGCCTTTCCACTGAGAAATATATTGAGACAATAGGTGGAAAGGCTCATTCCATTATTTGTTCTTCAAACAGGCACTTCACTCGTTTTACCAGTCAGTTACAAAAAATGAATGAGATCTTTCTTCAAAATGAATATTAAACTCTCAAAATTGACTTCAACTAAAAGTTAAGACATAAATCTATAGAGTACCATGAGTTTCAAACACAAAAGGGTTTGTATGGGCTGTACAAAGTTTATAATGTTCAGAAAACACAAAAATTATAGTGAAGTAACAGAGTAAACGTTGTATATTGCTTCCAATATTCAATACAAACTTTGTCAACCACTTGTTCAAGCGTTCTTGAGGCCTTAAATACATTTTTGAATAAAAAACCAACAACTAACTTCCTCAATTGTCTTTTAAAATGCTAATATCTTCATATTCCCCTAAACTAGTATTTTGAACAACTTTTGATTTGCACTTGACATTGTTTGCAATGTTTTCCTATTATACCCAAATGACCACACAAAACGCCCCAATTACATTGCATATGGTCTTTTTAGACCTTATTTAAAGTAAATAAACTTAAAACATCTTAATGTACCCTTGACTCACCCTAGAATCAACATCAAATGATCAATTTTTGATAATAAGGTGTAGGTGCTCCTGCACCATACACCCCCACAGGAAAAAACTCATGCCACATGAGTTGAGGTTGATACCAACTTGCCCAAGGTTCACTTAGATACCTCTGGTTCATAAACTCTTGCCATTGTACCATGCTTTTTTCTTCACACTGCTTTGCACTTTGAACTGTACTTACACTTGGATAAGTCTTTATATTTTTCCTCAAACCTGATGTCTATTCTTTTCTTACTTCATGATTAAAACCTGGTTGCTTTCTATGACCTGCACTTACACCTGCACACAAACAATGGTTAGTAACATCTAGCACTGTTTTCTTCCCTAAGTCTCTTCCTTGCTTACAACTGTTCTTACTACCTTATTCTCCTTGTCTTATTTGCACTGTTCTTATCACCCCTGAACAAAGACACTCAAGGCCAATGAGAGGGGGATGCAAGTTTGCAACTGTGGTAAGGTCGACGTGGCCACAACAATGTCAAAAGTGATCCCGCAAGACACTAAGTTACAACTTCTGTGGTAATAGTGAAGAATGAACTATGATTGTTGGAATCGTGAAGCCAATAGTGCAACAAGTAGCTTGAGGTTGCAAGAATGTGGAGTGAGATGTCCAAAATGTGAAGCCAAGTGTGTAGAAGATCAAGAATGGCTAAGAAGATGGAAATATGCTAAGAAGATGGAATGAAAGTTAAACATAGCCATTTGAAGATGAAATGGGGGGAAAGAGTTGTGCAAAGGTTGGCAGGAAGGAACAGGGGCATTACATTTTGTTTCCAATGGAGAACGTAACGCCTTTGTAGATTCTAGAGGCGCGAATCTTGTCAGGACAACAGTGCACCACACAGACATCCATGCACTGTGCGTGCATCCCCAACAAAAATTCCTCCATCGACACTAAAAATGAGCACCAAGTGGATGGGGTTTGGAATGAGGACATGAAATTACTTGGTCAGATTCAATTTTTCGAAGGTGGAGGGTGTAAAAGGGGTATTTGCAAGAGGGGTGAAAATTCATTCCTATACAAATAGAAGCCCTCATTTTCCATCACATTTTGGCCACAAACCACCACTTGGGAGGATTTAAGACAAGGGATGAGAAAAATTTTCTCCCTAAATGGGAAAGCAACACTAACACCAACAACATTTGCAAAGCTCTGGCCACCAACAACATAAGGAATACCAAGCTCTAAAGGAGTGGTGCCACCAACATAGACATCAGCCATAGCAGAAGTTGAATTAGCCCCATATGGAATTGAAACACCAATGCTAGAGTCAAAATAAAATCTAGGAACATAAGCATGCATTGAAGAGAGAGAGAGGTGATGTGAAACGTCAAAATGTGACACACAACAAACTCATGGCCACCTAGCAACAAAGGAACTACATGGAAAACCATTGAACACAAGTTTTTGAAGCATTGGAAATAGGGAATGAAAGTGGGAATCAGAGTGGCATGTTAGAGCACCTTAGACTAATATGCTAATTAGATAAGGTGCTATGGTAGTGGTCTTGTTGATTTTTCTATTAGTATCGACTTTTGTGAGCATTATCAAATGGTAAAACATAATAAAGTATGATTCAACTTTGAAAGCACTAGAGTAGAGGAAACTTTGAGATGATACATGGTAGTGTTTGGTCCTATGGATATCCCATCCTTGGGTAAGTCTATATATTATTTATCATTTACTAATGATTATTTAAGGTATTCTTCAATATCTTTTCTTAAGTAAAAGATTGAGGTGGTTCTCAAGTTTAAGGACTTAAAAGCTCTTGTTGAGAATTAGATTAGTAAGAAAATAAAGGTGTTTAAGTACAAATAATGATAGTGAATTTTTCTCTAAGGAGTTTGACATATTCTATAAGCATGTTAGAATTGTGAAGCAAATGACAACACCATACACACTGCAATAGAACGAAGTTGTTGAGAGGTTGAATAGAAGTTTGTTTGATTGAGCCAAAAGTATGTTAAGTAATGTTGCTTAAAAGTTCTTTTTGAGAATTAGATTAGTAAGAAAATAAAGGTTTTTAAGTACAAATAAGGATAGTGAATTTTTCTCTAAGGAGTTTGACATATTCTATAAGCATGTTAGAATTGTGAAGCAAATGACAACACCATACACATTGCAATAGAATGAAGTGGTTGAGAGGTTGAATAGAAATTTGTTTACTGAGCCAAAAGTATATTAAGTAATGTTGGTTTAGGATAGAAGTTATGGGTTGAGGTAGTTAGCACCATATTCTACTTGAAGAACAAGTCTCCTACTTTTTCCTTGCATAACAAGATGCCATATGAAATGTGAACTACAAGGAAACTAGTGGTGATACATTTGTAGGTCTTTAGTTGTGATACAATTGTTTAGGTGCCAAAGGAGAGGCAATCTAAGTTGGATTTCAAGGCCAAAAGGGTATATTTTGCTTAGTTATGGTGAGAATGTTAAAGACTACAAGCTCTAGAATTTAGTAACCTTGAAGGTTCTCTACTCAAGATATGTTACATTCAAGGAACATATAGTCTTGACTAAGGAAGAACAATCAAGGGAGAACAAGACTGGGAGAAGGTGCATTTTGAAACAAAATTGGAACAAGATGGATTTGAAACTGAATAGTAGAGTGGACATAATTGTTTGGGAGAAGAAGAGACAAACTCATTTTGCACAAACTCTATAGAATCACAAGGTACATATGCATTAGGAATTTCATCATTGATAATTGTGAGAACATCTCCAAGACAATAGGGATCACTTGATAGGTATAATCCATATTATTTTGTTGTGTTTTTGCTTGTACTTGTATTGATAGTGAACCAAGTTTTATAGAAGAGGATCTCACTTCAAAAGAGAAAAAGTCTTGGAAGAATGCCATGGGTGAGAAGATGATGGCATGGAAGCAAAGTAAGACTTGAATTTTGGTTGTTTTCTTGAGGATAGTAAACCCATTAGTTGCAAGTGGGTGTTTAAGAAGTTAAGAGCAAATGGATCACTTGAGTGTTAAAGACATAGTTGGTGGCAAATAGATATTACTAGGTTGAGGATTAGAATTTAGTGAGATCTTTTTTGTTGTTTCTAAATTGAGTATCACTTTGTAGTGTAGAAAATTGTCACCCTTAACAATTTCACACTATGTTTTGGCCCCCTAAATTATTGAGCCTAATTGACCCCCTAATTGCCTAAAATTGTGCATTCTAGGAGCCCATTTGAACCATTTTTTAATAAATTGAAAGCATTGAATAAATATATCCAACTCATATGTTGTTCCCAAAATTAAGCGTCCTAGAAATTCGGGCTAGGACCCATATGCCCTTGTGTGTATGGGTCCCCTTTCTTAGCTAGGACTATTTTGGGACATGTTTTTGGAAACATTTTAACATTTAAAGTTCAACTTTCAAGTGTCAACTTCTAGGATCTAATTTTAAATGCCTATAAATACCTAGTCTTTTCATAATTAGAAACTAGAAGAAAAATTTATGAGCAAAGGTTATCACCAAGAGCAAGTCAAGAGCAACATTTCAATGTATTATTGCAACAATTCAATATCCAAGCATTATCTCAAAGTGTATATAAGTTCATGTGTTCATGATTTTGTGAAGGCTAACCCTTGTTGTAGGTGTCCAAAGCATTCAAGCATTCAAGCAAGCAAGATCCAAATCCTTGAGGTGATTTGTATGACTTCAATCCTTCAAGGAAGCCATTTAAGGGGGGTGAGTTGTATTTTTTTCATTCATCATTCCTTCCTTTCAATTATCATTTCTATCATTGACATTGCCATTGTGGAAATGGAAACACTTACACAGGGTTTGATTGAGGCAAGCCCCTAAAATGGCCTAAAATTTCCTCTCTTTGTGAATGTGCAGGTTATAGGTTTGAAAATGATTAAAAGAAGATTGAAGACAAATTCTCCATTGTTGCATTTGTTGTCATATATCTTGTCAAGCCATTAAAGCTAACCTACAAAATTTATTGACTAATTTTTGACAAGTTTGCAAACAAGAAAAAAAAGGTCAGATCTGACATCAGAGGATTGCAAAATCAATTTCAAGACCCCCTATTAGGGACCCATAGGCCCTTGGGCGACAATGTCCTTCTATAGTGGCCGAAACAAGCTTTTTTGGGTACATATCACTTTGCACTTTCCAAATCTACTTGCAAATTGTGGTTTCAGTCTATCAATTGTCGAGATCTTGCAATTTACTTACTAGGTCATATAATATAATTAGGTTAATCATTCCAAATCATTTTCAATCCATTCCCATCCTCAATCAGATGTAGATCCAAGTATGATTGACTCACCTTCATGGTTGATAGTCAATCTATACACCTTGTCGATCTACATCTTAATGTATTGTGGAAAAAGGCCCCTTACATTCGAGGTTCTTTCACTTAAGACATAGGATCCCTTTTTCTATATTACACACTTGATTTGGAAATTGAGAAAAATGGTATTAATACAAAATTCTTGCATGGAAACTTAGAGGAGGAAATATACGTGAAACACCTAAAGGATTCAAGGTGAAAGGCAAAGAACAATTGGTTTGCAAGTTGAATAATTCTCTATATGGATTAAGGTAGTCCTCACATATGTGGAATTAAAATTTCAACACATGTGCTAGAATTTAGTTTGGAAGAAGTGATGTTGATTTTTGTGGATAATTCAAACAAATAAATGGTCACATTTTGATTATTCTTTTAAATGTTCGTGATATGGAAAACATTGGAAATAATAAAAAAATAATTTAAGAACTTAAAACTTAGTTGTTATGTTTAACATGAAAAAATTATAAGCTACTATATACATACTTGGTATAAAGATACACAAGGATAAGACCAATTTGGAAACTATGGCTAAACTAGAGGAAATATTCTAAAACTATTTTGCAAAGGTTTGGAATGTAGGATAGCAAATCAATAAGTTCACCCCTAATAGTCAAAACAAAGTTGAGTGTGGAACAATGTCCTAAATTTGTAGAGGATTTGGAGGACATGTGGAATGCTTGTTTATTCTAGTGTGTTAGGAAGTCTCATGTACGTGATGGTCTACATAGGATCAAACATTGCCCAAGTAGTGGAGGTTCTAAGTAAGTTTACAAAAAATCTACGTAAAGAACATTGAATACATGTCAAGAGAGTGTTAAGGTACTTGAAGGGAACTCTAAATTATTGCTTAAGTTATCTTGGTACTAATGATGTGTATAGGTTTTTGTTTTGTTTAGTGTGGGTTGAAGATCTTGATAACCAAAGGTCAAAAAAGCGGTTATATTTTCATTTTGTTTGGAGGAGTGATAAGTTGGATGAGCAAGAGATAGTAGATGGTTGCTCTATCCACCATTGAAGTAGAATATATGGCTGCAACACACGCTTATAAGAAAGTAGTGTGGTTGAAGAGGTTGAGTAACAATATTAGTTTTAAGAGTCAAATAGTGGTGAAGTGTGATTTATAGAGTGCAATTTTTTTAGCTAAGAATTGTGTTTTCTCATGCTAGAACCAAACATATTGATGTGCAATATCACTTTGTGAGGGAAATGGTTAAGAGAGAAAATTTAAATGGAGACAATTGATACTCAGGTAAACACTATAGGTTTTATGAAAAAGCTTGTAAGTACTACCAAGTTCATGTGGTGTAGGCAAGAGATGGGCTTATCTTATTCTTGAGAATAAGGTTAATCTCTTAGCTTGAATACAACACACTCTTTTTTGGTAACAATAAAGTGGGAGAATGTTGGGACTTGGGTGATATTCACTTGTAAAGAACTCTTGTAGAAAGAGTTTTTCTGCATGATACTTTATGGTGAAATATGGTGATTTCCCCTTTTGTGATATAGTATTTATGTTGACTAACATATGATGCTATGATAGTAAGGTGTGGTGCAAAATACTTGGTTTGTCTACATGTGGTGTTGTTGTTACCTCAACCACAATTCATTTAGAAGATCTCACAATCACATATGAAATTAGTGTTTGTTAGAAGCATGAACAATGATGTAGGAGCACTTGTGGCACAACAGGAGTTCATGTGGCATAATATAGGAGTATGATAATGTTCTAGAAGATGTCACAAGGAATCACAAGAAGTCAAAAGTGAAGTTATGTTTGTATGCACTACCACAAGTAAGGAGTGGGCAGTGGTGGCTACATTGGAAACATGTATATACACTAACAATGTTAAGGTTTTAACTATTGATTCATATTGTGCGGCAATGATAGAATGTATAAGGTGACTATCCACATGAGAACATACACTGAGAAACTAATGAGAGATATTTCATTTACTCAACATAACTTTGTGAACTTATGCATCATTATTGAAAAGGTTTAATCTGCGTATATATTTTAAGAAGGAAAGATGAATTTCACAACTTTAAAGTTCAAATGCAGACTTAGAAAATACAGTTCAAAACTTACATAATCTAAAAAGAAATGAAAACAGTATGAAACACCAACACTGGTCTCTAAGGTAATCTCTGTATGTTATATTCTGGATTCTAGTTGAGTTACAAAGCATACATCAGCTGAGAAAGGATTTAAGAGAAATCACTAAATCTCCAGAATGCATAATCCGAACTCCTTTTCAAAGAGGCAAAAATTCCCTATATACAAAAAGATGTCGGCCCCCAGGGCTTACAAAAAATATCATCCCCTTCAGAAAGATCTGCCCCTAGATCTTTTCAAAATGAAGTTAATGCTACGTCCTCGCTGTCCATGTCGGTGAAGAGTTGCTCCAGGAATGACCTCCTTGATCTTTTGCAACGCATTTAATGTGCCAACCTCTAGCCTCTGTGTTCCCTTTCGAACCTCTCTGAATAACTACTTGAATTCTTTGAAGCCTTTATCATTAATGTTTATCGACCCTTGCTAGCTGACATCCCAGCCGTCCCTGCGGTTTCTGCCCTTATGTTTATCGACGACACCTCCTGGATATCGATCTGATTCATCGCTTTATTCTCAGAGCAGATCCACGTTGCTTATGCTCTGTTGATCTCATTCACAAGGGTCAAACTGCCATGGCTCTCCTATAGATTCCTCCGATTGGTTGAACTCGTGTCACATGGGATCGCCTGACGGTCAGAGGTCGTTCAGACTGAATCGCATGTCGGTGAGACACATGTTGTGTCTCCCCGATGTGATTATACTCCACAACAACATTCGACAAGACACACGACGGTCGGGAAGACCTCAAAGCGAGCGGCCAAAGTTATATTGATATCAAAAAAATGCCGTCGGCAAGACAAACATTCATCGGCAAGACATCATACCAAATGTAACACCTTTCCCCGATGCCGGCTGTCGCCAGGAGTCTTACCGAAACATACATACCCATCGACAAGACAATTGCTTGTCGGAAAGAGGTCACAACAGGCTCCATTAGTCATACCAATATCCCCTTTTCCGTGGGAAAGTTGATCGCTATCGGAAAGACACAATTCTATTGACAGGACCTCATAGCGAGCTCCTTGTCTCTCCCCAAGCTTACTTCATTTCGGTAAGACTGTATTGGGTCGGCGAGACATCTTGGCGAGCCCAAAACCTTTCAGCGAGAACTCCATTCTTTCGGTAGGACATCTCCCCGAGACCACCATCTTATATCGAAGGAACCATCCTTCGGTAAGACATCACTCGGTCAACGAGATGTTACAGCGAGGCGCCTCCTTTCTTTGCGATGACATTTATTTTTGCTGAGACCTCACAGTGAACGTGAACCCATCTCCGCGAGCTCAAATATTTCTTTCGGTGAGAAACATGCAAGCCGGGAAGACCTCACGCCGAAGCCCCATCATTATACCGCTGTGCTCCTCCGTCGGCGAGACACCCATGTGTTGGTGTGACCTCCTGCCGAACTTAAAACATTACCCCGAAGCCACTTCAGTCGGTGAGACCACCAGCGGTGGGTGAGACCTTATGCCGAAGGCAATCCCCTTCGCCGAGAGCTCCATTTATCGGCTAGAGGTCACAGCGAAGGGAAACCATTCTCCCCAATGCTGGCCTTGTGAACAACCGTCGGCGAGACATCCCAAGCGGAGAGAGATATAAGATTTCACAGCGACCGAGATGTCTTGGTGACCTGAGGATTTCAAATGAATATAACACAATGCTAGTCGACAAGACATCATATTGGTCTCAGCGACCTTCCTCATCAAGAGTTTTATGCCAAATCAGAAAGAGGGATGCCTTCCAATAGACCTCCCTGTGACTTAGCATCAGATGCATGATTTAGCCCTTGTGGAAAATGTTCCCATTGGCCTTCATGAACTCTTGAAACATAGATGCCCTACCTGATTGAGCCTGTAGGTGAAAATTGGGTAAAATTTATGGTGACCTCAGTTGGATGTTTGCCTGCTAAACGTGGAAACCAGTAGCCAAAACTTGTCCATTGGGCATGGAGTCACTTGGTAAAACCTCATAACAGACCAAGAGCGGTTTGCACATGGCTGCAACCTACTTGAGGCCCACAAAACATAACAGGTTGCCAAAACTTATGAAACGAGAGAAACTGAAATGAAAATATTTACTGTGCTAAAACAACACTTAGGAAAAGGAAAACAATTAAACTAAAGCGCAAAAGAACTTATTGAAAGCATAAAACCTAACCTAATATGTACAATAGAGGAACTCATTAGACTTGAAAAGAATGTTTGAGGTGTATCCCATTGACTGGGATAGGAAGCACTTCACCTTCGGTTGTGGCTAGTTGGTAAGCATTGTGTTCCTTGCAGTCTTTAACAATAAATGGACCCATCCACATGTTGTCGAACTTGGTGTGATGGCCAGGCTTGCTTTTCAGAACATCCCATTTGAGAACAATATCACCTTCTTTAAAAATTTTAGCTATAGCTTTCTTGTCAAATGTTCTCTTTGTTTGGAGCTGATGATACTCCAAAGTTTTCATTGCTTTGTCTTTTGATTCTTCGAGCTCCATGAGTTCTGCATATCTCACGGACATTGGGTCATGTTCCTCAAACATCTCCAACTAGTGAACAATGTCTAGAGCTGGAAGCTCTACAGATAGAGGTAATCTAGCCTTTTTGCCATAAAATAACATGTATGGTGAATTACCAATAGACCTCTTAGGAGTCACTCTGTCTGCCCAAAGTGCATACTTTAAATTAATGTGCCAGGTCCTTTGATTATCCTCCATTGTTCTTTTAATAATCTTGATGAGATTCTTATTCGTGCTTTCAGCTAAACCATTACCCTGAGGGTAATAATTTGAGGATTTATTCAAATGAATACCATGTTTAATAGCCCAATTAGTTACTCTTAAACCCACAAATGAAAGAGCATTATCAGATATGATAGAGTCAGGAACTCCAAATCTGGCAACTATATCCTCATAAAAGCTCAAAGCTGAAGATTCTTTTGCTTCTTTCAAAGCTACCGCCTCTGCCTACCGTGTGAAATAGTCTGTAGCAGTAAGCACCCACTTATGACCAGTACTAGATGGTGGATTAATTGGTCCAATAAAATCAATGCCCCATCTCATAAAGGGCTGTTCCACCCGATTTGGATGTAGAGGCATGGCAGACAACTTTTCTTTTCCTACAAATAAAACACATTTGATACACCTTCTTGACCATGCATATGTATCTTTAAAAAAGTTGGGCTAGTAGTAACCGGCTCTCATGATTTTCCAAGCAGTAGTTCTTGGAGCGAAATGACCTCCTGCAGCTCCATCATGAAACTCATGAAGTAACTTCTCAACTTGATCACTATGAATACATCTTAATAGAACACCATTTAGATCTTTTTTGAAAAGAACATTATCTACCAACACATATGCTATAAAATGCAGCCTGAAGTATCTTCGTTTATCTCTGTCTAAACTTTGTGGACACTCACCAGTTTGTAAAAAATGGGTCATTTCTCGAACCCAATTTGTTGTTATTAGAGGCACATCATCCTGAGCATTCTGGGGTTCATTTGTATTAAAAAAAATAGTATCCTTTTCTAAGTCATTTTCACTGCTTGACCCTGAAGCAAGCTGTTCACAAAGACCTTTACCTCTAACCAACTTGGTGATCTTGATATCCACATCGTATTCCATAACCTTAGTGACCCATCCTGCTCTTTTATCATTTAGATCTTTGTTCAACAAAAATTCCTTCACACTTGGGTGTGCAATTAGAACATGAATTTTATTGTTTGAAACTAGAGGCTTAAACTTCTTTAGGCTTCTGATCACAACGAGAACATGTTTCTCAACAAATGTATATTTCTCTTCATAATCAGCAAGCCCTTGGCTAAAGAAAGCTATTGGCCGCTCTAAATTATCACTAATTTTTTGTACCGGCATAGCAGAGATTGAACCAGGGCTGCCAAAAGCATACAAGAAGTTCTTTGAGAAATCTGGATTTACTAGTGTTGGAGCTGATGCTAAAGCTTCCTTGATTTCTTCAAAACTACGTTTGCTTCTCTAGTCCAACTGAAAACTACATTCTTTTTTAGCATGGCAGTCAAAGGCTGTAATAAATTTGCAACATCAGGAATGAATCTTCTTAAAAAGTTGATTCTCCCTAAAAAGCTTTGCAACCCTTTCTTGTGATTGGGTAATGTCAGTTCAAGTATAGCTTGAACTCTCTCAGGGTCAATGGTAACTCCATCTTTTGACACTATGTGACCTAACAACTTACCTTCATGAACTGCAAAAATACTCTTTGTTGGATTGAAAGATATTCCATATTATCTACATTTTCCAAAAACTTGCTTGAGATGTGACAAGTGTTCATCGACATTCTTTGAATATACAGTTATGTCATCTAAGTAAACCAGCAGAAACTTCTGAATTAAATTCTAGAATGCCATAACCATGGCACGCTGAAAGGTGGAACTAGCATTGGATAAACCAAAAGGAATTCTTTTGTAAGCCATAGTGCCCCATTTTGTCGTAAATGTTGTTTTATA
>VDFB02381370.1:140472-314003 GCA_007258455.2 Sequoia sempervirens | reverse complement strand
ATATAGCACCACTGGAACAACTAAAAGCCCAAAAAGAGTTTTCTTTGTCTTCCAATCCCATAACTCGGCCCTTCTGCATCTATTTTGCAATGAGTGTAAAGCTTTCCATCCCCCTTGTATCCTCTTTGCTCTACACGTTTCCCAGCTGAGTTTGTTGTGGAAATCAAGGCCAAGATACTTATATTCATTGACCACCTGCAAGGGGCTGCCTTCAAAAACAAATTCCCTATGAACCTTCTTTCTCTTCAAGGTAAAGATCATGACCTTAGTTTTGGTAGTGTTCACTTGCATCCCCACCTGATGGCAAAAGAGCTCTAGCGCTTTTAAGTGTTCCTTCAAATCTTGTGCTGTTTTTGCCATTAAGACCAGATCATCCGCATATAAAAGCAGCTTTATGACATAATTGGTCAAGTAGACCCCACGCCCACCAAACTTATCGATCCACTCCTCTAATTCAAACTTGTTTTTTCGCCTTTGAAAGCACACGGTAAGATGTAAACGATTTTCATGTAAAATCTTTCACAGGATTAAAAGTTCACAGTTCATAATATTTGCTCAAAATCTTTTGCGAAGTTCATAAATTCATATTTTAAACTCTTTGCCCGTAAAATACTTGCTTAGACATGTATTTTCTGGTTAAATCTTTCAGAGGGTTGAAAAATTCTTACTTTGCCGTAAAATCTTCTACCAGGTTCATCAATCCATACTTCTAAGTTCTTTGCCTTAAAATACTTCATTTCTTTTCCTGTCAAATTTTCCAAACGTCTCAGAAATTCGTATTTTGCTATAAAATCTTTCCTAGGGTGGAGAATCCTTTGGTCATAAAAAATGGAGGATCTCTTGCCCAGCGAAGATGATCTGGTGTACGAAGAAGAGATATTGCGAAATCCGTTCACGCTGAAGCTATGGTGGCGCTATCTGATTGCACGGCGCGACGTTCTCTTCGAGAGAAGGGCCATCATCTACGAGCGCGCAGTCAAAGCGCTGCCGGGAAGCTATAAGCTGTGGCACGCGTATCTCCGCGAGAAAATGGCCCTGGTGCGGGGCCTCCCTATAACGCACAGCAAATATGAAAATCTCAACAATACGTTTGAGAGAGCCTTGGTTACAATGCACAAGATGCCCAGGATTTGGATCATGTATCTGCAGATTTTGACGGAGCAGAAGTTTTTGACGCGGGCGAGGAGGACATTTGACAGGGCTTTGTGTTCGTTGCCTGTGACGCAACATGATAGGGTTTGGGAACCTTACTTGCAATTCGTGAGTCAGAAGGGGGTGCCAGTAGAAACATCGCTTAGGGTTTACAGAAGGTATTTATTGTTTGATCCCAGTCATATTGAAGATTTTATCGAATTCTTGCTTAACAGTGAATTGTGGCAAGAGACTGCGGAGCGGCTCGCTGGGGTCTTGAATGATGCGAGCTTCTGGTCAATAAAGGGGAAGACGAAACATCAATTGTGGCTCGAGTTGTGCGATTTGTTGACCAAACATGCCAATGAGGTGAAGGGGTTGAAGGTCGATGCGATTATCAGAGGGGGAATTAGGAAGTTTAGTGACGAGGTTGGGAGGCTGTGGACGAGCCTTGCAGATTATTACATCCGGCGTGGGCTGTTCGAGAAGGCGAGGGATATTTATGAGGAGGGGATGATGGCGGTGATAACTGTGAGGGATTTTAGTATTATCTTTGATGCATATACGCAGTTTGAGGAGAGCATGTTAGCGGCAAAGATGGAGACTTTGGGCCTTAGTGATGAGGAGGAAGAGGATGGCGATGGGGAGTTGCAGGGAGGGAAGAAGACGGCGTTGGGGAGTGGTGAGGGCAAGAAGGGAGCAGTGGATAAGATGGCGAAGGACGTCGTTGCAGGCTGCTGGCTGTCCGATGACAATGATATTGATCTCAGGTATGGATGATATTAGTAGTAATGTTTGTGTAGATGTGAATGTGAACACTTTCACCTTTTTTTGTTTTGTTTTATGGTCGTATGTGCTCCCTTTTTCACTAAATTGAAAATCTATGTTAAAGAACCTCTACATTCTACATTCTTTGACATGTTTGCTTGAAAATAATTGTTCTTTCTGATCTAAAAGCTTTTTGAATTAAATTGAAAATTTTATATAAAGGAAGTTCTACATTCTTTGAGGTGGGAAATTGAAAAGAATCCTACTTCACATTTAAAAAAAAGAAGTCAAATAAATCTGGGGAATTTTGGATCATAACAAATTGGTTGATAGAAGCTGAGGTAAATCTTCATTTTCAATTGGAAAATATCGTTGAGGTGTGTAATTGAAAAGAATCCTTCTTCCCATTTTCAAAAAAAAAATAGTCAAATAATTCTGGGGAACTTTGGGTCATAACAAATTGGTTTACAGAAACTGAGGTAAATCTTCATTTTCAATTGAAAAATATCTTTGAGGCGTGTAATTGAAAATAATCCTTCTTTCTGTTTTTAAAAAAAATGGTTAACAGGTGTTTACTAGTTTTCTCTCAATTTCTATAGAGTTGTGATACAGGGTTCCCCAGAGGCATTTTTCATTTGAAAATGAATACCAATTTGTTAATATTTCAAAGTTCTTCAAAGACATCTGCCAATTGAAAATGAAGGGTCCCATCAATTTCAATAGACCAGTTTGTTATAAGCCAAAGTTCTCCAAGGATATTTTCCAATTGAAAATGAAGTTTTAACTCAGTTTCTATAGATCAATTAGTTATAATCCAAATTTCCCCAGACACATATGGCAATTGAAAATGAAAATTTTCCTTCTTTTCTGCAGAAAATTTGTTCTGATCCAAGTTCAAACTATAACTCTTATAAAACTGAGCTGGATAAACATTCTTCTCTTTCTTATTCGTATCAGATGTAGTCATTCTTTTTTCTTCTCTTACCTTTGAGGCTTGTGGATAATCCAAAGTTATCCAGGTAGTCTCTTTCAGCACCTCCCATGTTGTGGTAGCATCTTGCATTGGAAAGGGCATGTCTTCAGAATTCATTTTTACACAAACACTAGCATTATAAAGGTGTAAATAATTAAGGATGTTACCTTGATGAAAAGAAAGATTTGCCTTAATTTCTATAGACCAATTTGTTACATCCAAAGTTCAAACTACAACTTGTGTAAAATTTAGCTGAACGGGCATCTGATTTACTAAACTTATGTTAAAAATTAAAATTTGAAAGTAAACTGTGATAAGAATATTGTTTTTCTTTCATTACTTTTTTTTTTCAAAGTCATATTAAATCTGGAAAAATGCCAAATAGAAGTTTTGCAAAATTTTAATGGCAAACATCTCCATCCGGATATGGTTAGAAAGAGTTTAGCCAATTGAAAATGAAGGTGCTTCTCAATTTGCATATATTATGACCAGGTTTGAAGGGTCACCCTGCTTTTGGTTTAGCTCTTCTGAATGGAATGTACTTACCTAGTTTCTTTATATAGAACACTTTGTTACAATCCAAACTATAATATATGCTGCAAAATTCAGCTTAAAAGAAGCTTGTTATAATCAAAATGATAGAATTGCTTTACAATGTGCATGAGATCCTACACTTTTTGTACCAAGCTATGGCAGTTTCTCATAGAAAAAGAAAAAAGTTTTAGTAATTTGAACTGTGACTGCTGTAAAACTGAGCTCTGAACAAGAATATTTTGTTACATGGTCAAAATTCTAGAAATCATTTTCAATTTTGTATGGGAGGTCATCACATATGCTTTTTATATTGAAAAGGAAAAATCACCATAGAAAAAGAAAGTGTGTTATGATACAAATTATAACTTTTGTAGAACTGAGATTAAAATAATTTTATTTATGTCAAGAGGTGTAACTACAATGGCAGCAAGGACTGGAGTATAACATTGTGAGTGTGTTCACAAAACTTTGTAAGCCCATTTACACATCAAATTAGTGATTACAATATATATAAAATTTTGTCTTTTACATTATGTTCAATTTAAATAAACCTTCATTAATTATAATGTCTATATGTATAACATAAAACATCATGTAAAAGATATAATTTAAATATCTTATATATATAGTTAAATATTAATTAATTATAATATCAATGTTTTATTTTATTTCTACATTCAAAATAGTTTACAAATATAGCTCAGCTCAAGCACCGGATCAAAAAGCCAACTAATAGAAATCAATTACAAAAACAGATGTAGGAGCAAAAGGAAAAGACAATTAGAAACTGCTCCCCATCAACAGACACAGGTTACGCAAAAGCTATATCAATATCCATAATAACAGTTCACTGCTAAACCATAATCCATCCACAAGTAGTAGCCAAGAGCTAAATAATCAACACATCCAATTCCTGCTGATAAATGTAGCAAAAAGATAACTAATTAAAAAATCTCTGACTGACAGATGAGTTGAAAAAGAACATTGCTCTGCAACTTTCTAAGCACCCTTTGAACCTTTTTTTGTCAAGAGTGTAGACCATACGTTCAACAGTATTCTTCAAAGTGTTAACTCTGATGCTAACCCAATCTTTCAACGAGTCCTCAGGATATAATCTAATAGGAACTGCTGGACACAGAGTCGAGATATCCTCATCATTACTGAGGGGTTGACATCATCAGCAGGATCAACAAATGGACCTCAAACATCATCTGCAACGTTTTTATCTTTATCCACATCAGAGAATGAAGTAGAAGGAGCCTCCTCAGCACTCACAGGATCAATAAGAACCCCTTCAGCACTCATAACCAGAAGAGAGGGAGCCACAATAGCCTCAACATCGCTAGAAACAATTTCAGGAACAAAGAAACCTACAGCAACAGCAGCAGCAGGAGCATGAGATAAAATGGGAGCAGAACCACTACTAACATGAACAGGATTTAACCCATTTGAAGCAGCTGAAACTTGAATAGAAATTATACTCACCCACAAAAGCATCATTTCTAGATGGGAATATAATCTTAATCATTTTCAAGTTTCAACCACCACAATAGTATGTTGCTGCAAGTGCAGCCAACCATTCTTTTCAAAAGAGAAATTATCTGAATTGACACCCAGAATCATGATTATCAAGAGCTTGAGCACTGCCTGCAACAAATTTATTTATTTCATCCCTCTTTTTATGTACTTACAAAGACACATTATTAACCACCATAGAGATTGTGACTTTCTTTGAAAAGCCAGTGAACACACACTCGTTATCCTGAATCACCTCATTATTTCGTTCTACCATAAGATCCAAAGAATCTTACAAGCAATAACATCCCACAGATTAGCAAGAGACTTATCAATTTTTCCAGAAAGGATATCATGCAAGACAATAGATCTCTTACCAATAAACTTATCCCAAGACGGGAGGAAACAATTCCAAACTAATTTAGCAAACAGGCATTCAGAAAAGCATATGAATAACATATTCTACACCCCCGCAATCTAAACATGACTTAGACCTAGGATTAAGCATAACAAAACCCAAAGCAAGTTTGTTAAACAAAAACAACCTAAAAACGTTTTTTTTAGCTCAATATTACTAGACCAAACCCTTTTTAACCTCTTGGACCAAATATGCTTGTGATCGTGGAGGCCCCAAATCTTATTAAGCCTGCTAAACCAATCATCTGAATTGGACAAGATAGCATATGAATATTTTGGAGAAGCTTGAAAGAATTATTTACTACCAAACCACTGAATGTTATTCCAAAGACTGAAGTATCATCCCACAACTTAATGTTGCAATTGCTTTCAAGATCTGCAGAACCATTGAATAAGTCTTCTGCTAATCTGGGAAACCAAAATCTCCCAAGGCACCAAACTACCATTACACAAGACATTATCGGTACATTTAGTACTTTTATTACACCAAGACTTAGAGGAGCATCCTCTCATAGAGGCTAAAAGATAAATTGTACCCTCTAAAGACCACAAAGACCAGAAACTCAGCACCTTATCCTTATTAGAACTGAAAACCTCATGCTTTTTGGTGAATTCTTTAAGAACAAGACAAGCCTTCCATATTGAGCTAAAAACTGCAGAATCGAATGGTTTAATTTTAAATTTAGTATTTACCAAAAAGAATATCTAGTGTATGTAGTCTATTCCAAGTTTGATTCAACTTAGGGACATGATTGTTAAATTTAAATCTGAAAAGAACCTTCCAAGGCCCATTGCCTTGCCTTGCTTTTATGATCCATTTCATTGCCATATGAAATGATAATTGATATTCGATATTCACAAAGGAGAGGAATACTCCTTAAATATGTAATGTTCCCAACTCAAATCAAGATGATTAGCAGCAGATTGGCTGTCCTTTCCTTGGATTACCTAAGAGGAAGAGGACGTAGAGCATCATTGGGTAAAATATGGAGTCTTTGGCTTGTTCTAAATTCTATTCTTAAGTTGTGTGCACATCTTTTTATGCAACTTAAGTGAACTTAAGTTATTTTAAGTTATGGGCACGTCTTTTTAGGCAACTTAAGAGTTCCTAGCCAAAAGACTTAAGTTGTCCCCTTTTAATGTACTTTAAGTGATTTTAAAAAGCATGTGATAAAAAGGCAAAGGGGGCATGGGTTTTGAAGGAGCTTATTGGTTCAGTTTTTAGGGTTTCAATGTGGAGCATTGGATTAAAAGGTGGTGAATCAAGGGCTGAGATTAATTCATCTCTTTGGGAGTTATTTTATAACTCTCTAGGGGTCTTTTAGAGCTCATTATGTGATGAAGTTTTCTATTTATTGCTGCTGCAACTTGGCTTGAGGATTGAAACTCTTAAGTATCCTTGATTCCGGTGAGACATACGGGCTCTCCCTAGTTGGAAGAGTGTGTTTCGGTGGAAGAACTTTAGTTTGTGAAATCCTAGCACATTATTATTTCTAGGTTGCAAGTATTTATCAGGTTCAAAGCCAAATTTGAGGAGAATCTCACTGCTGAAGACTCAGATCTGGAAATTTGTACAGCTGCAAATTGTCAATTTCTGAGTATTTGGTGGACAGCTAGGGTTTGGAAATAATTTTGAAGCAATCTGAGGTATTTTGGGTGTTAAAAATCTGCATATTTAATTTGGTTTAAACTCTGAAATTTTAAGAGGAATTATTGTAATGTTTTTCTGAATTTTTTGGGTTGTTTAGTGGATTTTCTCTAACTTTTTCATGTTCAGAAATTCCTTAAAAATCATAAAAAATTCATAAAAATATTTTGAGCCCATATATGAGTTTGTTGAAGGGTTTTCTACTTGCAAATAAAATTTCATAAATTTTTATTGCATATTTTTGGAGATATCGTTGTTTTTCTATTATCCCTATTTGGGGATATTACAAAATAATACAATATAGGACAATGTTTCTAAAAGGAAACAATCGTTAACTAAAGTAATTAATTGAAAGTTACTAGAAGCTAATTGAAGCAAACTAAGTTAATTGAAAGTAAACTACTGACTAACTAAAAGCTAAGATGACCATTAAACATTACAATAATACTTTAATACCCTTTTGTAATAGTCATCTACTAACTACACCAAGCTTATCCCAAAATTTTACAAATTTATCTGGATTGAGAGACTTGGTGAGAATGCCTGCAGTTTGATCCTCAGTTGGAACATATTGCAACATCACAGATCCATCTTCAACAAGCTGGAGGATGAATTGACAATGAAGTTCAACATGCTTGGTTTGCTCGTGGAAGACTAGATTCTTAGCAAGTTTGAGTACCTTTTGATTGTCACAAAGCAAGGTTGAGGGCCCTGCTTGAGACATTTGCATGTCAGTAAGCATCCTTCGAAGCCATACTGCCTCACATGCTGCCTTAATTGTTCCTTGATACTCTGCTTTGGCTGAGGAAAGAGCTACTGTTTGTAACTTCTTGCTTGTCCATGTGACTACACCTGTACCAAGATTGAAAACATACCTAGAAGTGGACTTCTTGTCATCAACTGAACCTGCCCAATCTGAATTTGTAAAGACAACTAGCTTAGGATCTTTGCATCTGTTGTACAAAATGCCAAAGTCAGGTGTTCCTTTCACATATCTCAAAGGGGTTGTCATGAAACGAGAAATGTAGCTCACAGTGAAACTAAGATCAGGTCTAGTGGTAGTAAGATAGACGAGGTTGCCCACTAGTTGCTTGAATGCAGACTCATTCACCACTAGTGAGTTTGATTTGGTTGAAAGTTTCAACCCCTTTTCCATAGGAGTAGATGGGATTTTGCAATCTTCCATCCTGAATTTCTCCAATGAACTCTTGGCATACTTCGACTGAGAAATGAAGATACTGCCACCTGTCTGCCAAACTTCTACACCAAGACAATAGTGTAGGAGACCCAAGTTTGTCATCTCAAATGCTTGACACAAATTCGACTTGATTTGTTGAATCAAATGTAACCTACTGCCAATAATGATGATATCATCCGCATAGATGACAAGAAGGATGATATCACTGCCAGTGTTCTTGACATACAAATTTGCATCTGAGGGGCTCCTTTGGAACCCCTGTGCAGGCAAGTACTTGTCAAACTTGAAGTACCATGCCTTGGTGGACATTCCAGCCAAACTGTGCTGCCATGGCTAGGACAAGTTGAATGGTGCTCATCTTTGCTATAGGAGCAAAGGTTTCGTCATAGTCAATACATTCTCTCAATGAGAACCCCTTAGCCACTAATCGAGCCTTGTAGTTATCCAATCTTCCATCAGCCTTGTATTTCACCTTTTATACCCATTTGCAGCCAATGGGTTTCTTCCTTGGTGGAAGATTTGACAGAACTCATGTGTTGTTCTTCAAAAGACTGATGCTTAGAATGCATAGCCTTTTACCATTTAGGTTTACCCTTCGCCTCTGAATAGTGTTGGGGCTCATAAACACTTTGAATGTTGGCCATAAGATCAGAGTTTACGATGTTCTTCTTGCTCTTGCCTCTAAATGATCTTCCTTCAACAAGCTCATCATTGTGAACATCACCAATGAGCTTCGCCCACCACTTAGGGGAAGGAGGAGATGCATCTTTTTCCAAATCAGGATGAGTATCATCATGACTTAGGTTGTCTAGAATAATACCATTTGGATGCTAATCCAGGTTATCTTGAGGAAAATCTGTTGGTATAGAATCTTGCCTAGGAGATTCCACAATGTCAAAATCATCAAAATTCCTCCCTACTGGTAGAGGATCTCACCTAAGAGATTCCACAATGTTAGAATCATCAAAATCCCAACCTGCAGGTTGAACTCCTGAAAGCTTAGTTCCTAAATCTTTGGTCTTTAGAGGCTGATCGTCAGGGTGCTTGATAGGAGAAGAGAGTAGAAAGGGCCCACTTTCCTCATCAAACTCAATATCCCTGCTGAATGTCAAACGATTAGTGGCCACATCAATTAGCTGATAGGCCTTATGATTGTCCCTGTATCCTGTTAGCATCAACTTTTGGCCCTTGGATTCCAACTTGGTCCTCTATGCATCTGGTATCCAAACATACGCAGTTGAACCAAACACTCTGAGATGAGTGATTCTTGGTTTCCTTCCAGACCATGCTTCCTTCGGGGTCATCTTCTTGATAGCTTGTGTAGGAGATTGGTTAAGAAGGTATACTGCAGTATACACTGTCTCAACCCAAAACTTCTTGGGAACATTTGTGTTTTCCAACATATAGCGGGCCATTTCTATGATGGTATGATTCCTTCGCTCGACAACACCATTTCGTTGAGGGGTTTAGGGTGTGGTAAGTTGAGGCTTAATATCGTGTTTAACACAAAAGTCGGTGAACTGCTTGGAACAAAACTCATCCCCATTATTTGACCTAAGAGTTATGATTTGACATTCAAACTCTTTTTCAACTAATGCCTTAAACTTTTGAAATTCATTAAACACTTGTGATTGCCTTGAGAAAATACACCCACATTTTCCTACTAAAATCATCAACAAACAAGAGGAAATACCTGGCACCAATGACCGATGCAGTATTCATTGGTCCACAAACATTTGCATGAACCAGCCATAGAACCTTGGATGTTCTCCAAGATTTTCCATCTGAAAATGGAGTACGATGCTGCTTCCTTGCTTGGCAAGCTCTACAAACACCATGTGTTTGCTGTTGAATCTCAGGTAAGCCTTCTACCAAATTTTCTTGAGCCAGTTGAGAGAGGTAGGCAATGTTGAGATGCCCATACCACTAATGCCAAATAGTGCTAATAGATGAACTTCTCGCATCCACTGCATGCTCTAGAGATCTCCAGTATCAGGCAACCGATACAAACCATGATCGTCGAGCCCAACTGCCATAGTTTTCTTGGACTCCTTATCAACAATTCGACACTTGTGTGAACTGAAAATGATGTCCAACTTCGGACTGTGTTGCATAATCTGACTCACCAAGAGTAGATTAAGCTTCATGCTTGACACATAGTATATATTTTGAAATATTAAATTTCTCCCACCAAATGTGATCTGGACATTGCCCTTGCCAACAATTGTATACTCTTCGCCACCACCAAAGACGATGGAATTGGAGCAAGCCATATACTCCGTGAACCAATCTCTTTTGTTTGTAAAATGTTGAGAGGCTCAAGAATTGATGTACCATGCAAATGATTTGACACGATCTGCTGGTCGTTTGACCATCAATGCATAAGAGTAGATGCTTGGTTAAACTACATAGATACTATCCCTCCCGTTTTCCAAAAGCACAAAGAACGAGGTAAAGTCTGTGATCAGTTGGCACTAAACTTTGGACAATCAACTGGCACAACTTCCATGATTCTTTAAAAAATCGTCTAAAAAAGAGGCTCAAGAACAACAAGATTATTTTAGAAAAAACCTTCAAAAAATTCAACAAGATTTTTTTTTGAAAAAAACCTTCAAAAACCCAGCAAGATTTTTTAGAAAAAACCTTAAAGAAACTACGAAAAAGCAAGATTTTTTCAAAAGAAACCTTCAAAAATTTATGAAATTTAGCAAGTTTTTTTATAGATTTTTTTTTTTAAAAACTCTTCAAATCTTCAGATTTTGAGCAACACCTAGAAAACCCTACGAGTTTTAGAAAACCCTAGGTTGCAGAAAATCGGCCAAAAAAATTAGGAAAAATTCCACCAGATGCAGACCCGTGATTTTGTGAAAAAATTGCTTAGAAAACTCTTAAAAAACTGGTCAAAAAAAAAGAAGCGCGATTTTGAGCAGGACGAATGGCAGAAAAAAAACCCTAGTTGTGGCACAAAAAAGCTAGAGAAATCCGTTGAAATGTCTGCACAACTTATAGAACCCGCGATCAAAGGAACGCCCAAAAAGAACATGATTTTTGACAAAGAAAAATGTGATTTGAGATGAGGATGTGCGCCAAAAATCGGAAATAATCTGTCGCGAATTTTTGTTTTCCTCTAGGGCCGCACGACTTTTAGGTGCAAAAAATGCCAGAATAAAAGCCAATAGGAGACGCAAATTTCTACAAGAGGATGCCACGATTTTCTTTGAACAAAAGTTGTGATTTGTTGATGAAGAAACCCATGATTTTTAAACATAAGAAACCCTCGAAAATGTGCATGAACAGATCCGTGAAAATCTTCTTCAACAATCTGCGATTTCATGCAAAAGAAACCCTCAAATTTGCTTCAAGAAAAGTCCATGATTTTTTTAGATAAAAAACCCTTTGATTTTTGAAATCTTTGCTAAAAAAACTCAATTTTTATCTTTAAAAAAATCGGACAAAAACATCTAAGAATTTTTTAAAAGATCCTTAGGAATACATGAATTTTTATTACTAAAAAATCCGCCAAAAAAGTTTGACCTAAGCTCTGATACCATTAAATGATAATTGATATTCGATATTTACAAAGGAGAGGAATACTCCTTAAATAATACAATACAGGATGATGTTTCTAAAAGGAAACAATTGTTAACTAAAGTAATTAATTGAATGTTATTAAAAGCTAACTAAAGCAAACTAAGTTAACTAAAAGTAAACTACTGACTATCTAAAAGCGAAGATGACCATTAAATATTACAATAATACTTTAATACCATAGAGACCCAATGCAAAAAGAGATTTATAAAACCCGTGACCCCTCAAAATTCTGCTTTTAACACACTGATCCCAAGAAATTGTATGCCTTTTTCTATTACCCTTTCTATTTCACTAAAGAAAACTTATAATAAGCTTGTTTAACTGGTTAATTTGAGAGAAGGCTGCCGACGAACAAGCTGGAAAATAAATATTATAAGAAGAAAGAATATTTTGGCAAACTTGAAACCTCCTTGCCAAAGCTAGAAGCTTCCTTTACCATTTAACAATCTTGAGATTCACTTTTTCTTAACCCAATCCCACATAGAATTTAAAGAAGTGTTAAGAGAAAAGGGAATTTCTAAGTACCTTACTAACACATTTGGGTTAATGCAGTTCCAAAGTTTATCTAAAATCCACTTAGGATAAGTCTCATTTCAACTAAGGACATTGGTCTTATGAATAACAATGTTTGAACCAGAAGCAACATGGCATATTTTTAAATCTATTAACCAGATTACTCAATTTATGCTCATTCATATTGGTAAAAAATGTTGTATCATTAACAAATTGAAGATCTATTAGCTGATTCCTCAGAAGGCAAACCTTAACTAGCGGCCCCAAAGAGAGATCCTTAGATAAATATTGGATTAATTCATTAGCCAACACAAAAAGATAAGAGGCAAAAGGACACCAGTCTAATGGATGTCTGAAGAGGGAAAGATTCAGTAAGCTCTTCATTCACACTAATTTGGGCAGAAGTATTTCTAAAAAGAACATCGATCATCCTGTAAAAATACTCACCAAACCCCATTGCTTTCAACATTAAAATAATAAAGGGCCACTCAATTTTTTCATATGTTTTTTCAAAGTTGATGTAATGTCCCTTTCTAGAACATTTCTTATTTTTACCTTTAAACAATAATTCTAACTGAAAATGATAGTTGCATTATATTTATAAACATGACTTTATCTAAAGTTATGAATTTTATTATAATATTCAGATTTATTACTTATGACATAATTGAAAATAGAATTTATCTTGATTTTCTGCTATAATTCTCCTTCCAATTTGCAGCTATTCTCCTTGAATGATTTTCCTTAATATCTAGTCAAGTAATGGGTTTTCGTCCAATAACTCGACAGGAGAAGTTAAGGGTTTTCATCCGTAAATCTCACAATTTTCCTTGGAGGGTTTTTTCGTCCTCGTTGGCTGTAATATTTACTTGGAAAGTCACATAATTTTTGTTCCCATTTCATTGATCTCCTCTTCTTGTTAAATGATCTCCCTTATATATCTTATTGCTTCATGAGACACAACCCTTCATACACCCTTTGACTTTTTGATAAACTATAAGTTTAGTTTTAATTTAATCATTCTTTAAACCCAATTGCAGATGTCTTAGTTTAGCCGCCATTATTTTAATCTCCTTTAAAGAATTCACAGTAGGTTCAGAAGGATCCTGACCACTTAAAGTTCTCTTATTGTTATCATTCAATTCATCGATTAAAATGGGCTGGTTTGGAAGATTAGGAGTCTTATCTATGTAATTTTGGGTATCGGAACTAGTAGGAATAATTAAATAGTATTTTCATCCCCTTGGTTCTTAGCCAACTTAGGATTTCTAGTAGCATTCTTTTTTAAGAAAGGGCACACCATTCTTAAATAATCATCTTGCTTACAAAAAACACACATTTAACCCTCTTAACCCACTATTTTTACAAATTCTTGCAGACCTGTGAAGAGGGATAGCTATAAATTAGGAAGCATCATATTATGGTCAGTGAAATCAAAACCTTCATGTTCATATGCAGGAAGGAAGAACGGTTTCTTCCAGTTTTATCACTTATCCCAATGGCCTTAAAACTGATGTAACAAAAACCAGAGACTTGGAGGAGATCACAAACCTAAACTCATTCAGGGGAAGAGTTAAAATATCCTTTGGATTTGCTATGGGGTCCCAATCAAAAGCTTTAAACAAAGACCTACCAACTGTTCATAAGGCCTTAGAAAGAACCTTTTTTGTATGTTATTATTCTTTAGGTGGACAGAAAATAAACCATTCTGCAGCATTTGACAAAAGGAAACATAGAGCCCCAATTTCTTATGCCACATAGAAGCAAACTAATTAGACACAAAAAATTTTCTAGCAGGAACTGCCTCCAGATTTGAGCAAACAAAAAAACTACCAACAGATTTCGCTCTTGTGTCTTCCTTTTCTATCGCATTACACATAACTTCATTAGGCTTCAGGGTAAAAATTGTTTGCTCACCTTGCAAGCCATTCTCTTGCAGTGATGCCTGAACAGGTTCTCCATCCTGCAAAACAAACACATCTTCACCCACCTCTGGCTTTTCTCCTGTGACCAATGCATCTCTGAAAGATATAATGTTTGCACCTTTTTACTATTGTTTTTCGCTGTAATAAATGATAAAAGCTCTCCACCATATGGATAAACTTAGCAAGCCACACACCAACTGCTTGCAGGGCCTCACACACCTGAGCAATTACTATGCCCAAAACCCAAAACCTGGTATGTACAAGATTCTCAATATAAAAAAGGGTGGCAAAAACAAACAAACCAAACAACGACAATACAAAAAAAAGGTTGAAAACTAGAAAATAAAGGCAACCAAAACCATTAACAAGAAGAAACTTAAAATGACACAAAATCAACTAAGAAAGCATCAATCAGCCAGCATGGAGAACAATGGAGGATGATTCTTTGTCTTCCCACCAGAACACTCCATGCCAGCGAAAAATAAAAATATTCTATAATGGCAATTTAATTATATACTTGTAGTAGAATAATTAATAACTACATAAATAAAAATAATTTATATATTATATTACAAACTCATACTTAATTTATAACTATGTAATTATTGTATTATATTTATTGTATTGTATTGACATCTCTCAATGCCTTTTAGATGTATTTAAGACATCTATACTACTTTATTGAAATTTTATAAGTCTCATCCATTTTAAAAAGTTCATAACATTTTATACCTAGAAAGGGCAGATTGAAATTTCAGTTTCATAACATTTCTAACCTTATTTAAGTATTCGATGTTTTAACATTTTCCTCAATCCCAGGCTGGCTAGACTGGAGAATTTGATGAATCGGCGACTTGAGCTTGTCAGCAGTGTGCTCTTAAGACAGAACCCTCACAATGTGCATGAGTGGCACAAGAGAGCAAAGCTTTTCAAGGACAATCCTACCAGGCAAATCTTAACTTTTACTGAAGCTGTGAAAACAGTGGATCCAATGAAAGCTGTTGGGAAGCCGCATACATTGTGGGTTTCCTTTGCACACCTATATGAAAATCACAAGGATGTTGGAAATGCAAGGATAATTTTTGAGAAAGCCGTGCAAGTGAATTACAAAACAGTGGATGATTTGGCTAGTGTTTGGTGTGAGTGGGCAGAAATGGAGTTGAGGCATAAGAATTTCAAAGGTGCACTTGAACTTATGCGTAGGGCAACAGCAGAACCTTCTGTGGAAATCAAGCGCAGAGGTGAGTCTAAATCTCTTTTGGAAATTTCACTTTCAGTGACAGTCTATTTATTTGTAAATAAGCTAATAGTAAATGCACCATATTAAGACTAAAGTTGGAATCCTAGATTTTGGTTTTGATGGAAAAAGTTAATATGATGGGAATTTAGCCAAGCTTTTGGATTTATCAGCAAAATATACCATTTTATCAACAAGTTTGCCATTTTATAATGTTGTTATATGAGATCTCAAACATTACATAATTCACAAGAATGCCAATTTTATATTCTATTGTCTTTTGTAGCCATAAAATGGCCCAGTACCAACTCCAGAAGATATCGTCCTTTATTTAATGCCATTTGAAGCACCATATAATCATGTATATCATGTATAGTCTGGAGGTAGTATGGATAACATCTATGTTCTTATCTCACCCCTTTATATATGGAAGGTGTTGCTTGTCTACAAACTTTCTTTTATCAGCTGTAATATCAAGGAGAACTAATTATTTGTGTAAGTAATCCAGCAAGAGATCACTTCAGACTGGTGTATATCCTTTTAGCATAATTGGATTTCTTTGCCGGAAAAAATTAGTAGTATGTCAATGAGGTGATACAATTTGCTATCTACCAGACTTTCATCATATGCAAGCGTATAATACTACAGCATTGCAACCTTCAACATTGAAACCAGTAATAACCTTTTAATCTTGCATTCTTTGGGTAAACCCTGAGATGTTATATGTATGAGTGTCAAGTTTTCCTTGTGAAAGGTTTGAATTCAGTTTTAAAAATGTGCTGCCCACCTTAATATGGATGCTTTGGTTGTCATTGGGAACATAAAAACATCCTCACCACCTGACATGGGGACCCTCTAACTAATTAGGTTTTGTATCAGCAGTTTTCTAAACAAACATAAACTCCAGTTAAAGTCAAGAGTGAATATTTGGTGTCTACTTTACAATTCAGTAACAATACCCCATCTAAGTTGTATGCTGTACATGTCAAACTACATACGTTTCTAACATATGCAGAATGACTGATATACAACAACCCCAGCATTTTGAAACGTCACAATATATATAATATATTCACAAATACAACATTAAACATTGCAAAGTCAGAAATAAAATCATGAAAGTTTGACACGCATTGGACCTTATGACCCTAAGTACCTCATATTTTTCTTCCAGCATTGACCTTCCACCAAAATATAACTAAAAATAAAGAGCACTAGATGGTTATTTTGCATTTTATCCCCCGTTTTTTATATTTCTTTAGTTGTTTGTGTTGAGTTACTTTTCATAATCTAGGTTGTTTTACTTTTTGCTATTTTAAGTTTTAACTGACCATATAACACTGTTAAATAGCCTATTTGTGTTCTGATATTTTCTTGCTGTTGAATATTTGCTACTCTATTTCAGTAACTGTATGCTAAACTATTGTTCCAAGATTCACTAACTTGTGTTGTTCATATGTTTTAATAAGTAAATCAAACACAAGATGAGAATGCTAAAACAGTTATCTACCAAAATATAATTAAAAATAAAGAGCACTAAATGTTTACTTTGCATTAGTTTTCTCCCCAGTCTTTTATAATTCTTTAGTGGTAAGTTTAAGTTGCATTTCACAATCTAGGTTCTTTTACCTGTGTCTGTTGTAACTGATCATATGATACTGTTAAAGATCCCATTTGTTTTTCAATATTCTCTTGCAGACTTGCAGTTGAATATTTACTACACCATTTCAGTAAGTCTACGCCAAACTATTATACTAAGATCCACCAAGTTGTGTTGTTCATAAGTTTAAATAAGTAAATCAATGACAAGATGGGGATGGTGAAATGGTTTCTCTTCTGAATGACATGGGCTATATGCTCCTCCTCAGTCAGACTTAGAACTCAAAATTTTGTTACTATGCTGAAGAAGTTGCAAATACCATCGCATAAAGAGATTTGTTAAGGATCTTTGATTATTTTGGAAGGATGTGCTTTTGATGACATTTTGTAAGTACCATCGCCAATGACCAACAAATATTAGTCTCAATACTTGTTGCCCAACCAACTCTGGTCATGGTAGTTTTGGTTATTTTGTGAGTGCGAGCAAAAATAACTGGTTCTGGTTTTAGGGTTGGAGTAGAAAGTGCAGTCTGGGCAACTTTCCTCATTGATAGTTTATGATATATCTCTTTTTCTCAAAAACGAAAGGTGTCTAGGCACATCCATGCACTCTGCAATACATGGTATATTGATTAATCCTACTCATTTTCAATATTTGAGCATGGTCTTTGAAGCAATGTAACAAACTTAGATTCTTTCTGCCAGTCAAGAAGTTTAACAAGCTGAGATTCTTTCTGCCAGTGAAGAAATTTAACAAGCTGAGATTCTTTCTGCCAAAGCTGAAGTCCTTCTTGTAGCATATCCACTCCAAAATTTATCTGTTTTCCTCGAGCTGAATGTTGTTTTTCTTCTTCAGTTGTGTTGATAATTTATTAATCTCATGTTTTTCAAACTCCAATGCATCTGTTTTAGGTTCTTCAGTACCTTGAAGATTTAAATTTTAAATTTATAACTAATCTGCAGGGTTTTTCTTCAAGTAGGGAGCTTGAATGATTTTAGATGTTCCAAATTTTTTCAGTATAAGAAATGCTGACCAAAAAAATTGTTCCAATTCTGTCATTAATTTCAAACTATTATTTGTACAGTTGCTGCTGATGGCAATGAACCAGTACAGATGAGGCTGCATAGGTCATTGAAGCTTTGGACGTTCTTTGTGGACTTGGAGGAGAGTTTGGGAACACTAGAATCATCACGTGCGGTATATGAACGGATACTTGATTTAAAGATTGCCACTCCACAAATTATTATAAATTATGCACATCTTCTAGAGGTAACATTTTGGACAGGGTTATTGACTTTTCCCTGTTTCTATTATCGAACTAACATGTTGGACAGGGTTATTGATTTTTTTTATCTATTTTTTTGGCTATCAGGAGAATAAATATTTTGAGGATGCATTCAAAGTATATGAAAGAGGGGTCAAAATCTTCAAATATCCACATGTGAAGGATATTTGGGTGACCTATCTCTCAAAATTCGTAAACAGATACAAGGGGTCAAAGCTGGAACGTGCCAGGGACTTATTTGAGCAAGCGGTTGACAAGGTGTGCTTCTTTTACTAAAGTTATTTTAATAGCTCTTCTTTGGGGTACAAAGTGTTACCAGATATGTGGAAAACCATTGTATATGTTTGTGACTATTTTGCCTACTACAAGAAGGATAAGTGGAATGCTGTAATCTATTATGGATTTGTGCACCAATATTTTATAGCTAAAATCGAACAACTTGAAAGATTATCCCATCACATCAGTTATTTGTCTCTTTTGAGAAAACGAGATTTGGGACTGTTGTTGAAATCATTGCAATTTTTCCTTTTTGATCTTTCTTTTTGTACTCTCAGTTGTATTTTTTTGTAGCTTTTTTTGTCTCCAAATTTTGTTGAAATAGATCTGAACCTGTGCTGCATAATGTGATATCTTGAATTCTGAAAATTGCCATTCCACCTAATTGTCATGACCTCACTCTTCTTCCTTTATCTTTGCACTTTTTCATTGCCCATCCCATCCATTTTCCTGAATCATTGATGACCACCTTCAGTCGGATGTGGGAGGTAGCCTCATATACTGTAATCTGGCCTGCAGTCCAAGCACATCAGGTGCACATGGTGACAGGCATGATGGACCTAAAAAAGTGCCTTCTCCTTGTGCACAATTAGATATATGTTCTACGACTCGAATGTTTTTAAATTCAAAGCAAGTTTTCGAGGCCACTTTATGGAGAACAACATTTTTATTCATTTTTTGAAGCCATTTTGGGCCTCAATGGAATGCATTATGAGATTTATCTATCTGGCTTTTTCTACCCATTGTTATGTCATTATCTTCCTTGTCTGTCAACTTGCCCTCTGATCTCTCCAAATAACATTTCTGCATTTAAAAATAATTAACAGATTTCTCTCCTGGACATTATTCTTCTTATATTCTTTTTAATTTTTGAATATGCCTAAGGTTTTGCTTGCTTTCATCTGAAGTAATTTTATTCTGTCTTTTCAGGCACCAGCAGAAAATGTAAAACCATTATATTTGCAATATGCCAAGTTGGAAGAGGACTATGGACTTGCACGACATGCAATGGAAGTGTATGACCGTGCTGCGAAGGCTGTTCCTGATCACGAGAAAATGGAGATATATGATCTTTACATTGCTCGTGCAGCGGAAAATTTTGGAGTTCCAAAAACCAGGGATATTTATCTGGTTAGTTTGACAATTAGGCCATGTCTAAGAAATTATGATTTTTTTTCAGTGCCAGTTGGCATTCCTATGATAAAGCCTGTGCTTCAGTTTTTTAGTTAGATTTTGTTTCCATTGTGAGCCACACAAATTCTAATATTATTCATCTTTCTATGGCAGAAAGCTATTGAATCAGAGCTACCAGATAAATATGTGAAGGTAATGTGTATGAATTTTGCTGAGCTGGAGAGAAAATTGGGGGAGATAGATCGGGCACGTAATATTTATGTATACTGTGCACAAATGGCTGATCCACGCTCTGATCAAGAAGTCTGGAACAAGTGGCATGAGTTTGAGGTACAGCATGGAAATGAGGATACCTTCAGGGAAATGCTTCGAATCAAACGAAGTGTGTCGGCTAGCTACAGCCAGGTTTGCATTTTCCTGCTTTATATCTGTTATTCTTTTTTATTTTCATTGAGGATTAGAAAATAAATAATACAATGCAAATCTGCACATCCTAAACAAATTCTAAGGAATGGTTAACTTACATGTTACAAAAAGTTTGTTTCAATTCTGAGGGCACTTGCAGTAACCCACATTTATTTGCCATATTTTATTTAACCGAGGTTGTTAAATCTATTATATCTGACTTTGAGCATGTTATATTGCAGACACATTTTATACTACCAGAATATTTGATGCAAAAGGATCAGGGTAAGTTGACACTTGAGGAGACAGTTGACACGCTTAAGCGGGCTGGTGTACCTGAAGATGAAATGGCTGTTCTAGAAAGGCAATTAGCACCGGCAGCTGTTTCCAGCTTGGCTCCAAAAGATGCAATGAGATCATTGGGATTTGTTAGTGCTGGAGTGGACACCCAAGCTGGGGTGATGCGCACAGCAGATGGGGGTAGGAAGGTAACTGCTAATCCAGAAGATATTGAATTACAAGAAGAGAGTGATGAAGACAACGAGAATGATGAAAGGGTTGAAGTTGCACAAAAAGATGTCCCTGCTGCCGTTTTTGGAGAATTGGCAAACAAAGCAAAGACACAAGACAATGAAGGGGATGGTGATAGAAAGCAAAGAGAACGTGAAGAACCCATGGGTGCTCTTGAGAGAATAAAGAGGCAAAGGAGACAATGATGCTGATTCAGTTGTCTTTGCAATCTTCATTGTGACTAGACCTACCGAAGGAAATGATTCTGGTAGTACAGAAGATGCATGAGGTATTCCTAATTTAACTCTTTGTTGGTTTGTGTTGAGTTTTTGCTGTAATCCACAAGCCGATGAATTAACTTTGTTCTAAAATTTCCTTCTTTTTCTTGAGTTAATGATTAATACAAGAACAGATGGGTACCACTTATGTTGCAGGAATTACTTTTTCATATGTATATATATTTGCAGTTTGAACTGAGTGGAGATGGCTGCAATTCAGGAACATTAAAACTGTAAACTGGTTTAAGAGTATTCTGAATTATGATGTACTGCACATATAAGAAGGTCGAATGTCACTGGTGGAATTACAGGTGTGAAATGACCTATTAATATATAAATCAACCATGGTTGTATGATATTTTGATCAAGGTAACCAATCTCTCAATCTAATGTACTTGATTTATTTTGTTTGTATTATGAATCACATTGTACAAGCTTTTTTGTGGGGCAATTTAAGTTCAGTACCCCTGATGTTCCTTTTAAAATCACATTTCAACTTAGTCATGAATGGCTCTTGGTTTATTTGTCCACTAGGTTACCCCAAGTATCCGGGACGGGGACGGCAGGGGACGGTGGGACGAGTCCCCAAGTTTCCAATTTTTGAGGCCAAAATTAGGGACGGCAGGGGACAGCTATATAAAAATATAGGGAAAATTTAAAAAATATAGGGAAATTTTAAATATTCAATAGATAACATGAATAAGGCATGCATAATACACATTATAGAACATTAACATATAACATTTGTGTTCAACATTATGCCAATACTCAATACGCATTCAAAATTAACATACACGAATCATGAAACAACCTCCAAGTTATAATTTATAAACTTATATCAAAATGCCCAAAGGCTACATTGCTGCCATATAGTTTTAAAGTTTTAGTTTGCTATGAAAATCAAAATACAATATCGTATGTCAATAATGAATACAAATTTACAAAATAAACAAAGAGCACTGCTGCCCCT
This sequence comes from Sequoia sempervirens, assembly GCA_007258455.2. Classification (NCBI taxonomy): domain Eukaryota; kingdom Viridiplantae; phylum Streptophyta; class Pinopsida; order Cupressales; family Cupressaceae; genus Sequoia; species Sequoia sempervirens. The sequence goes on along the minus strand of VDFB02381370.1, from coordinate 292,095 downwards.
AATCATCTCTCATAACTGCATCAAAATCAGAGTCATCCTCTGAGTCACTGCCACCGTAATGCTCCTCCTCAGCCAATGGGACCCCAACCAAGCCCTCAGCTGTCTCCTCCTCATCTATCTGAGCCGCGTCCTCGGGATCAATATCCCACCGTAGAGCTGGAGTCTGTCGATACTCTGGAGTCTGTCGATCCTGAAGCCGAAGAGCACTATGAACGGCCACTAGCTTCTCTGCTCGTCTAGAGGTAAGTCTATTCCTCTTGACAGAGTGGATAAAGCTATATGTGGACCAATTCCTCTCTGCAGCAGAGGAACTAGCAACCTGTGCAAGAAGGCGAGTGGCAAGTATCTTCAACTGCGGTGTATCTCTCCCATGATAGGTCCACCATCCAATAGGGTTCCCTTGAGCTAATATAGCTCTATCCAACCTCGCCTGTGGTTTGCTCAAGTTTGGGCCATTAAGATTAGCAAAGTCTAGAAATTGTGACCGAAGTATTGAAGCTTGCTCGGCTGGATAAATCTTTTCAATGGCCCGTGTGAACCCATCTAAAACCTCAGCATCATCACATGGAGGCACCCTACCATCCCTTGGTGCATACCATTTTGGATTTAGAGCAAAGGCAGCCATATGAAGCGGGGTGTTCATTGTATTCCACCTCCGCGTCACAATGGGCCTAATGTGTTGCTCATATAAATCCAAAGTGGGGTCCTTTGCCAAAATAACTTGCCTGATCTTCCCAAGCATAGTGTCAAATGTCTCATATATCTCTCCAAGACTAGGAGAGTCTGTATCAGCATATCTAATGACATCTACAATGGGCGAGATAAAGGAGCAAATATATCTGCAAAATGCAAACAAAAAGTTCAAAATAATTAGTTGACAAGTTATTTGACATGTTAGAAACTTCAAAAGTTGGAACATTGGACAATAAAATTAAAATATTAAAATCAGAAATTTAATATGAAAATCAGCCATCTAATATGTCTTACCTCACATTGGCCCACCAATCATCATCGAGGATCTTTTGTTTGATGCTCTTTCCTTGAGTGGAACTTGCATTAGGCCATCTAGTCCACTCAGCATTGACCATCATCAGTTGTAGAGGCTCATGCACCTCAAGCATCCTCTCCAATAGGATGAAGTATGTGGCATATCTACATTCATTAATTCAATGATTCATTAAAAAATAAAAATTTAAAACAAAATCAGATTATGAATACAAATTGAAAGTGAAACAAAATGAAGTAAATGGCATACCTTGTATCAACAGGTTTGAGAAACTCCTTCTTTGAAAATGTCCTGAAAAGAGCAAGTGAGGTGTGGTGGTTGCAAATGAACATTTGAATTTCTCTAGCTTCTGCCACCGTTTTCTTCACCCAATCCATCTTCCCTATGTCTTTCAATGCATTGTTCAATGCATGAACACAACATGGGGTCCAAAATATGTGCCTGTAAGTACCCTCCACCATCAACCCAGCCGATTTGCACACACGTGCTGAATCGGTGATCACCTGCACCACATTTGCAGCCCCAACCTCCTCTATGGCATCTCTCAAAATAGAAAATTGGAAGTCAGCATCCTTACGTCTCCCTGAACAATCTACGGCTCTAAGAAAATAAGAACCAGCAGGGCATGTGACTATGACATTGATGAGTGGCCGACGTCTACAATCAGTCCACCCATCCATCACTATAGAGCACCCCGTCCTCATCCATGTTTGCCTCATCTCCTCCATTAACACATTAACTTTGGAGTACTCTTTGTCTAGGAGGGTGGTGCGTAGCTTATGATCTCCAGGGGGTACAAATGAAGGACCAACAGCGACTAAGTCTTTCACCATTTGTTTGAAATAAGAGGAACGGGCCACATGAAATGGAATGGCATGGGCAAAAAAGAATTTGGCAATGGAGGATTCACAGGTTTCTCGTGCTTGGTTTTGAAACATGGACTCAACTGAGGCTCCCTTATCACCACCAATCACCTTCCTCTTTCCTCTTAAGATAACAGTACTACCAACTGTGGAAGGACTAGGAGTAGGAGTAGGCATAGACGATTGTGAACTTGGGAAAGAAGGAGACCCAGTTTGAACCCCACCTTCACACTCCATTTGAATTGTTTGGCACTCTATAAATAGTGCATCTGTCAATGCAGGACACGTTCTAACTCCATGGCCCACCTCACCCAAAAAATGAGACCTAACTCTAGTGTAGCTGCCCCTAAACTCCTTTTCACAAACATGGCACAACCAAACCCTACTCCCCCCTGAATTTTTTTGTCTTTCACCCATGGCTGTCACAAATTGAAGGAATGGTTTTTTTTTGTCTATTGGGTGTTTTGCATAGTCCTTCATAGTTTTGGTATTGGTTGATGAATGATGGTGTTGGGTAGGGGTTATTTGCTCTCTAGTTTGCCTTCTAACTTGCATTTCAACTTCACTATCACTCCCACCCTCACTGTTGCTCATGTTTTTTGTTTTTAGAATGCAAGTGTTGACTGAAAATGAAAAAAATAAAAAAAATCAGACTATGCATACTTCATATTTTGCAAAAAAATGAAAAAAAAAGAATGGTGAAAGAAAATGCATACCTTTTTGATGGATTTGCACTCCCAACAACACTCTTTCAACCTCCTCTCCTCCTTCAAACAGCTGCTCCTTCTCCTTCAATGGCTGCAATTTTTTTTCTTCTCAAACCCTTGGCTCCCTACACAAACAAAATGAAAATAATGAACTTTTAGAGGCCTTCTTTCATTCATAAGGGAGTAAAACATGGTAGGGCCCACGCATGCCACATAGGCTGGGTGTTATTTTTAAATTTTTTGCTTTTTTTTTTGTGTTTGGGCGCTTAAAAACGCGGGGGACGGCTGGCCGTCCCCGGGACAGTCGAGGGACGGCTCAGCCGTGCCCCTGCCGTCCCCGGGACTGTCAGCCGCCCCTATTTTGGCTGAAGCCGTCCCCCCGTCCCGGGGACGTTTCCCACTTTTGCAACGGTCCCTCCCCTTGCCGTCCCTTGGTACCCGGGACGTCCCCGGAACCGGGACGGGGCATTTTTGGGGGGGGGGACGCGTCCCCGGGTAACCCTGTTTGTCCAGCAGTTGGCTTTTCCGAGTAACATTTGCATCCTCAGCTTCATGGCATATAAACTTTAGACAAGTAATTCCAGAAAAAAATTATCATTGGGTATTATCTTCTTTATTCTCTATACATTACTAATTATCTGTTTGAAAATTTGAATGGCCAGATCACCCTAGGGAAGCTCACAAACAGTTTTGCAGTGTAAACAGAGCTTCAATTTAAAAATGCATGTTTAAAGCTTACCATTTTCAACTGTTTGGTCACTGGTTTTCTTAATTTTAAATAAACTGAATCTAATTGTCAAACTCAGAATACATCTAGTGTAGTAATACATTAGCCAAGCTTAAGGCATTAGTCATAGAAAAACTGAGTGAGATCTGGATGTCCATGGGTCATTGCTAACCATGGTATCTGTTTGCTTACAGTAGAGAAGAACATTGCAAAAGCTTTACCTGCAATATATCTCCCTCTATCTATCTATATAATATTCACCATTTATGACAACAATAAATTAACTCCGAAAGTGCTTCACTGTGATAAATCAAACTGTTTATAAATTACATAAGTCACATAACTCATAAATAGTTTGCAAAGCGCAGTACTTGCTAAAAGGTCCGGCAAATAATAATACCAAACAGAGTGGACTTTCTTGCTAGCTTGAGCAGGATTAATCTTGGATTAGGGACCCCGTGTAGTCAAAGCAGTGGTAATTGTTGCCGGCTGATGGTTTGCTTCACAAGTATCAAATACTGCACACAGTTGATCTCAAAATATTGGGTACAATACTTTATAAAGGTTTGCTAATTGGATAGCAAGCAAGGGGGGCAAGATTGGGGAAAATTCCATGGCTAAGTCCAGTAGAGCTGGAGTAGTAGTAGGATGCATGGACACCTTGGGAAATCCTGATAATTAGGTGCAAGGCCTGGAGGAGTGATCTTTACTGTATATGGTATGCTTTGCTAATTGCAATACACCATCATGCGACCCATTTGAAAATTAACTAGGATGTAGGAAGTGTTACATTCAAGCTCTTGAAGATCAACTATAGAAGGAATGACTATAAATGAGGAATGTGTTATTGAAGGAATGACTGAAATATTTATCAGGGTACATAGTTAATATTGAAGGATGATATGCAAAATTTTTGCAATGTAAAAACTTTCAGTTGCTTAGAAACCAGCAAGCTAAAGAGCTATAATATGTAATTAGATATTGTTGAGCGGTCTTAAGTTTCTGTTATCATGTTATAACAGTTCTAGTGCTTCCATAGTTCATGTAATTGGAACCAAGGCTTCTGGAATGATTGTATGGAGAGTTTTTGATTGAAGATCTGTATCATCCTACGTGGCTCACCACAAGGGTAGCTGTTGATGTGACTTTTGGCATGCCATCTTAGGGAGTGAGTGGATGCTCCTTTTGAAGAAATTTGACTCTCGTAAGGCTTGGGATTATTTTTCTAAGGTTCAGTTTGTTTCTTGGAATTTTCTAATTAACTGTCCCGCAAGAGGATATTCGATATTTGGATCAATATAGACAAGCAATGATTCTATGTGGGTTACCCCAATATCTCTTTTTTAAAACAAGATCAAAGCCCACTTTGATGCTCTCTTTGAAGGCATTTGACTCTCCTGGGGCTGAAGATTCTTTTTACAATGTTGAATTTGTTTATTGGAATTTGCTAATTGACTGCCCCACAAGAGGTTATTGGATATTTGGGTCAATATAAACAAGCAATAATTCTACCTAGGTTACCCCAGGATTTGTTTTTTCTAAAACAAGATTAAAGCCCTCTTTGAATAAAACAACTGTCAATAAAAAAAACAATCAAATGATTTTTCAAGAATTTCAAAATGATATTGAAAAGAAAAAACAAGATTATTCAACCTAATTCTAATTTAAATATAAATTAACTAACTTAAAATAACATAAAATAAAAAAACAAGGAGATGGAAGAAGATAGGAGTAGGTTCGTTTATCTAAACAAATATCACCAAGTTTTACAAGTAGGCATCCAAACCATCCAAGTAACAGCCATTTCAACACAACTCAATACTAGAGCAATGCAATCTCTAAGGAGAACGAAAAGTATAAATTCAACAAAGCAACCACCATAACAATGCACAAATCATTGTCAACGTCATCCGTAACATACAGATGATACAATCATTGAAAACTCAATTCACAATAAAATGCTCGTATAAGCTTCCATGCTCAAGTTTATATATCCACAAAGTTTAGATTGGAAATAGAAAGGAAAATGGACTAACAGTGATATTTAGTTTCAAAGGTACAAGAGTTCAAACTTTTTACATATTATGTAACTTGAGTATTTATAGAATTTCTTGGGTATTCACTCATTAGAAGTAGGTAACAAGTTTTCTAACTGCTACACCCACCTAACAATAATTAAATATCTTGGTTCATCTAAGAAATTGACTAATTCTTCTATTGTGTCGCCTAATCATGACACTCTTGGTAATTAACAACCATTAATTAGATTTTTGTTGCTGTGTTGAAAATTGTCATGACAAATCTCAATAAGTCTTTGTATGCATCGACCAATAATCAATGTCTAATTCTCGCTTCTTCTTTTGATATAAATGTATTGTGGCAACTTCCTAGGTAAATCTGATTTGTTTATGTAATAGACGTATAATCACAATTGGATTTGATTCGAGAATGATCCCGAAAATTTCCTTGAGCTCAACAACCTGTTATATACTATTGCAGACAAACACACAATTCTTGGGAGTTTGTATTTTTTTTTTTTCACGACTTTTTACTTGATATTTGCTTTTTGGTGGCCGTAGATTGTTTCCCAGTTCAAATCTACAACTATTCAATTTCCTAGTTTAGAAATTTCATTTTAAAATAATTCTAGAGGTTTCCACAGAGGAGTTCCTTTTTCACCATATTTTATTCCCATCCCTTTTCCTACTTGTTAGTTGAAGTACACCCATCAAATCATTTCCTTACATTTATCACACATGCATGCCATCAATATGACAAATGACAAACATTTCAGACATTGGGCTTTTTGGGACTTAGGTGATACTCACTTGTAGAGGGTCCTTGTAGGAATAGTTGGTCTACATAATACTTTGCGATTAAATGGGATAAGTTCCAAGTATAGCGTCTACATTGACTAACAAGTGGTGATGTGACAATAAGGTGCAGTGAAACATATACGGTTTGTCTATATGTTGTGGTGCTATGATAAGTAGAACTTAGAATTGTATATGAAATTAGTGTTACTTTGTTTCTTTCTAGATCGATGGGAAATTTTAATGATGTTTATCATTAATAATGCTATGTCATTGAAATTGAAAAATGTAATTGACATTTTGTTAAGGGAGGAAATTAGGAAAAAGTCTATAGATGATAAGTCTTTTAATGCCCTTGTGGCTAGAGGCAAGTCTAACGAAAATAAATGTAAGGAGATTGGAGACAACCTTTATAGTATTGTGTTACTTCTTAGATGCAAGTTCTTTTAGATGATTTGTGGTTACTTCATAGCATTGTGTTACTTTGTGTAATGTCATAAATTGCATCCTATGTAATTTCATATTACATACGCCTCCTCTTTAGGTAAACTAAGATAATTATGCTTTCTCTCAACCTAAAATTGTCTCTCGCCATTTGGCATGCCCAGTTCTCGAGTTTTGAGTATGATTTTCACACGGGCCTATACATGTCGCAAGGACGTCTGCGAATTGTGCTAGCGTCTTGCGAAAATTTGTGGCTAAGTTGGTCGTTGAGATGTTACACCTGTCGCGTCTTGGCAACATAACACCTTTGCCAACTTGCAACCTTGTTGGGAGTTGCTTGGGTAGACCTTTTGAACCAAAAAGTCCCTCTTTCTTGGGGATGATTGATTCATCCTTCAACACATTCAATCTTGCTCTCTTGAAAACACACACAACTCTTCTTTTCTCATATTCTTCACCATTCTACATCACTTCTCTCATTCGAAACATTCCCCATCTTTTCTATATGCATATCTTCTAAAAAATTCGTATACAACTTTCAAAGTAAACTCCATTGTTGTAACAAGAGCTCATCTTGTGAAAAGGCCATTGCCATCTCAGAGTTTCTCGTCATCTCCTTAATGCACCAACAAGCTACATGGCTTCTATGTGGTGACTATTCAAGTCTTTTATCCAATCATATTATCTTTATTTGTCAAGCATATTGTTTTCCATATCATTTCACATCTATTTTCATCATCTCGTCTAAGGCTATCCTTGGAGGTGAAAAAACACCAATACAAGGGTTTGACTAAGGTAGACTTCTATACAAACATCCAAACATTTCTCTTTGGTCTTGTGTGTGTAGGTGTAGGTGGAAGAACAACTTGAAGAAAGCTTGGACTTCGCTAAACGTTTCCGATAATGTTTTCAATCCCTCCTTGTCATTTTTGTCTAGTTTTCACTTAGCATCTTTATTTTTGTCATTTCATGTTCGTTGTTCATTAGTATTTAGCACCCCCTTTCACGTCTAGAAACTTGTGCAAAGTAACTTGTGTCTTTTTGCATCAACTTTTGTTCTTTGTTTGTACAGGACACCAGTGCGGCGTGTTGTCATTTGATAGTCGTGCGTTCGTCCTGAACAAAGAGCTTGGCAAGTTGTCCGAAGGACCTCTATACCCCACACTTTTCAGTTTTTGATGTTTGAAAGATCCATATAATTTTTGTAATTTGTTAAATATCACTCCATTTCCAATTCACTTAAGCCATGCCAACTGAGGTAGTGGAGAGACAGTTTGCTCTTTGAGATCTTGTCATCTTGAGGGTAGCAAATTCCCTCTACATCTTGGTGAACCTGACGTGAACTCACCTTCTTGCAAAGTTTTTCTATCCCCTCTTGCATTTCCAAGTCTCTTGTTTCATAGACTTTGTGAGGCTGTGCGTTGTGAATACTCTATGAGCTTCACAACCTAGTCCACAACCTTTGGATACATAGTTAGGAGAAGTTTGAGACCTATCGTACCTCCAAATTGGTATAGTCCTACTAGACTCGGTCCAATGATTTCCAAAACTTTTGATCCCTTTGGCCCCCAGTTGGCCTTTGGGAACTCTTCTCCTTCAAGCTTCGAACCAAATTCTCTTCCAAGGTCTCCATCTTCTACAAATTATGAGATTTCTCTTATGGTCCCCTTGAGCAAGTCTAGTGTTTCAAAGATTTTCTTAACCGTGACAACTTGTTTGCTCAAGTTTCTCCTGTTGTCAGTAATGTGAGAAACCTACTCATCTCAGATCGCAAGGGCCTTGAGTTGCTTCGTGCGCTAACTGACATAGTTGAGATTCATATACCTTTGCACACGTCAATCTTTTCTTTTGATCAACTTATGAATCAGTTCTTACATCAGCCTGAAGTGAACATTGGCTCGAAGGTCACTATCGTTGACCTTGTCCATTGCAAGCAACAACCAAATGACAAATTAACTGATTTCATTTCTTGCTACCAATCTATCTCCTCGCAAATCCCCTATGCCATGACCATGACATCTAGAGGATGTTCGTGGGAAGTCTCTAATCGACATGAAGGGAATGAGTCTCCTTGATGAAATATCCTTCCTTTGCTCATCTGTGTATTGTGCTGCGAGACTATCAACAAACATTAGCTCAGTATGGGGCTTCTGCCTCGTCCTCATGTCTTGATATTTTAGGGGCCGCATCTTTTTCCGAAGGGTTGAAGAGAAATAAAGCAATAGCTAATGTGGTAACTTTCCCTCAAACAAATGAAAACAATACACGAGTCACAACATAATAGGGTCTTTACAAAATTATTTGATTCTTACTCAAGTGTACTTTGAAAATTGTTGAAAGATAACTTAATCACCTTTTCGAAAATTAGACTGCTTCATGACAACAAGCCATACCTTTGTTGGTATGACACTTATAAATTCTTCCAATATCATCAATTGCCCGAACATGACACCAAACGTTGTGTGTGCCAGAGACATGAAATTTAGGACCACAGATAGCGGTAACATCCGTCTTGGTACCAAAAAGCATAATTCTAACAAGTCTGTTGCTAAAGCCAACAACTAGTTGCCAATCTACACAGATCCCTTCCCACCTCACTCTTCCAACTTTATTACTACTCTTATTCCATCTGATGATGTTGTGTATGTGAATATGGCGTCTATCACTCCAATCTCCCCTTTGAGTTAGAAGGCCAAGATACTTGAAATATATTTTATGCCTAATGGCTTACCTTACCATGGAGAGTACTCTCCCCTTTACATTCTCGCTCAGGTCAACGGTAATGTAGTTAGTGGCATTATGGTTGACCCTGCCAATAGGGTCAATGTTATAATCAAGGAGGCACTCTTTCTCAATGCTCTGTATAGGGCGAGATATGACAAGTGCAAGGCTACCATTTGCACACATGATGGTCTTTCTCTCTCCCCTTTGGGATCCATTTCTCTATCAGTCCTTGTGGGACCTAAATCCATCTCCATGACATTTGTTGTGATATTGGAGTTTGACTTGTTCAGAGTGGAACTAGGTATTCCTTAGATGGTTTTCATGAATGCAGTCGCTTCTATCATTCATAAGTGTCTAAAATTTCCTCACGGGGGCATAGTGTAAACTATCCAAGACATTGGGTACAAACCACTAGTGTCACATATTTCTGGCCTACTTCGATGGGACCTATGCTACCTTGTGGTGACTTGTTATATAAATCATATTATAAATACAAGATCAGGGGCTTAGCTTTTGATTTGGCCTCACTTCCTCCTTCTGCCTCTTCAATCCCCTTTCAACCTACTCTTGTGCAACAACGAGCTTTGTCTTCTAGGCCTTCTTCATAGAACTAAAGACAAGAACACTCCCTTGAGTAGACCTCCCCATTCTTCCAAGACCTCGCAACCTCTAGCAGTGCCTTCTATTCCTTCGACCATGCCCAACATAGGAAAAAGAAAGGCCCTTGCATTGATGAAGTTGAAACCCCATGTCGTCGAACTTCCAATTCTTCCTAACATCCTTTGCCCTAATAAATATAAGGGTGAGTAGTTCTCTTTGTCGGGTCCTTTGCGTGTCGCTGTGACATCTCGACCCCCAAGGGTTCCCAAACCCAAAAAGCATGAGGAAAGATACCCGCAGTCAAGGTTAAGGATCCTACACCCCTGGCCTCTCTGGTCACTCCCGCAAATCCTGTCCTTTCATTGTTAATAATTATGAAGACACCACCCATCATCCCGATGTCTTCTTGGGCTTTGCTCCTTGTCCCCATCTTCGTTGGAACCGACTTGCACATGAGCATAAGCATCGTCGACATGCGATGGCGAGGGAATGCGATGCTACATAGAAGGCCGAGTATAAGTGTAATGACCCCTACCCAATCTGCCCTTAATTCTTGCAAATGGTTGTCTTGTAATTTTGTCAAACACTGCAAAGTGCTTACTTGCTGGTTTTGTGTTTTAGATTGATAGTTTTTGTGAATTATGATAATAAAATGCTTCAAATGCTTATAGAACAATGCAAGAAAGCTAATATTCTTTTCTAGATGCAAGAATGACTTCTTTTTGTTCTTTTCTATGCATAAGGATGAATTTACTAAGCATACTAATGTCCTACAACCATTTGACATTTTGTCAAACAGTTGGCATGCATCTCAAACTAAATGATATATAGATTGAATTGCTTGCTAAGAACAATGATGGGATCAACCACTTATTTCTCCTTGATTGCAAATGTATGATCATTACAATATTTATTCAAAATGGCCAAGACTCTTGGCTCTTACAAATAGCTATGTTTGGAAAATCAATATGCAACTATGGCTGATAACAATGACATTCAATATGCAATAGAATGACAGAAATAAATCAAGAAACCTGGAAGGAATGTGGCGCCCTTGATGCTGGGTGACATAGCAAACAACTCCCAATCAAATGGCTGATTTAATGTGTGGCAAACAAGCTCTTTTCAAAATCGCCCCTGTTCTGGTCTGATATTGAAGATAAAATAATATGCAACGTATACCAGCTGCCTCAAGCTCCAAAAATCATTGCCATGCTCCTAGGATGAGGGCACACCAAGTCTTAAGAGAAATCAATGCAAATACAAGGCTCCACCATCAAAATCGTCCCTCCAATAGTGTCCCAATGATGACTGAAAAGGTCTGATTTTTATTAACAGATTCTTCACTAATGTAATCTGCTCTCCAACCCAAGATAAAGAAGGAAAATCGATGGCAAGGAATGAAGAATCAAAACACTAAATGATAGCAATGCAAATCCTCCACAAAATCTCCAATCGATTTCTCAAAATTGGCCAATGGCGACAAATTTTGCTCAAATTGAGATGACTGAAATATCACCTCCAAAATGCAACCCTTCAGGAGATATTACACTCACTTAGTTATGCTATCAATGGGAATGATCGTTCCCAAAGACCCTTGCTGCAAAAACTCAGGCTCCACAATGAATATCAATATCATAAACAATTAACTGGATGATCACAATGGCGACCCACACCCTCCTTTATACTTTTCTTTTCCTCACTTGGGAAGCTTCTAGAAACTTCATAATATTTTATTATTATTTCCCTTTTATTATTTTATATTTGCACTTTATAATAAAATAATTAATTATAACATAAAGTACAAATATAACATCATTTTATATCATGAGGTTTCTAAAATTAGAAACATTCCAATAAATCAATAGAAATCCTCCAAAATAAATCGAAACTCCCCCAAAGAAGCCAACTGCCATTAAGGTAACTGTCGGGAAGACCCTCTAATCATGCACCGTTAGCCTACGAGGGCCGCTGACAGGATAATCACGCTGGTACACAATGTCTAGCTAGAAGGGGACATTACAGTCCGCCCCTCCTGAAATTGCTTGTCCCCAAGCAATCTTAGATCTGGATGTTGTAAAATCTCCTCACTCTCCCAAGTAGCATCCTCAACTGGCAAGTCCCTCCATTTAATTAAGTACTCCTTGATGACCCGTCTTTGCAAAGTCCTCTCTCTAACATCCAAGATGGCCTTGGGCACCAGAATCAATTTCCCCTCATCATCCAGGGGTGGCAAGGTCATGGAAGGAACCATACGATGTCCTAACGCCTTCTTGAGGCGTGACACATGAAAGACATTATGTGCTTTGTTGTCAGCTGGAAACTCCAACTCATACACCACCTCACCCACTCTTCTGATAACTCTGAAAGGTCCATAGTAACGTGGCTTAAGCTTTTCGACACCACTCCTCTTAAGAGAACACTGTTTGTGTGGCTACAACATCAAATACACCATGTCACCAACCTCAAACGAGCGCTCAACTCGTCTCTAATCTACATATTGTTTTTGTTGGTTTTGTGCCTTCTGGATGTTCTCTTGTAAAACTCTCATGATGTCCCAATTCTCCTGCAATAGATCTCCAACACTAGGCACTCAACTATCTCCCAATAACAAATCTAGAAAGCTTGGCACATCATACCCATATAGCGCCATGAACGGTGTCATTTGAATGGAGAGATGGTAAGTGGTGTTATAACAGTACCCACATAAATACAACCACTTAACCCAACCCCTCTGCTGTCCTGCTATGTAATTCCTGTGGTATCCTTCCACCCACTTGTTCATGATCTTTGTCTGTCCATCGGTTTGCGGGTGGTAATTGGTACTCGGAGTGAGCTTGGTCCCACACAATCTAAATAACTCCTGCCAAAAATGGCTCATGAATTAGCTGTCTCTATCATTGGCGATGCTTTGAGGTAACCCATGCAACCTAAATACCTCATGTAAAAACAACTCTGCCACCTGTGTTGCTGTGTATGTAGGTGTGATCAGAAAGAAGTGAGCATACTTAGTCAAACGATCAACAACCACGTATATGCAATCCCTGCCCTGTGCTCTAGGTAAACTAGTAATGAAGTCCATAGATAGACAATCTCACTTCCTATCAGGAATCGGAAGTGGCTGGAGTAAACTTGCAGGGTATGTGTGTTCCTGTTTATTCTGCTGGCAAACAAGACACTCTCTGACATATCGTAGAACATCTGATTTGAGGCCCTTCCAAGTGAACCTCTCCCAAATCTGCCTGTAGGTCTTGAAATACTCGGGATGTCTTGCCATGGGTGTATCATGATAGGTCCTCAAAATAGTGTTCTTCATCTCTGATCCTAGAGTCAAATAGATTCTCCCTTTGTAAATGATTAAATCATCTACAACTATATATTTGTCATCCTATACTGATCCTTCAACAACCCTTGTAGCCCAACTATCCTTGGCATATTCTGCCACTATCAAATGTCTCCAATCATCTGCTATCCTAACCATAGAACTCAAGTGTGGACATTGAGATAGTGCATCAACAACCACATTCTGTGTCCCCTTGACAAAAGAGATGTCAAAATCATATGATTGCAACTTGCTAACCCACTTCTGTTGACAATCATTAAGGTCTCTCTGCCCCAAGAAGTGTCTCAAGTTGTTATGATCTGTTTTAACCACAAACTTACTACCCACCAAGTACTGTTTGAATTTGGCCAAGGCATGCATAATGGTCAACATCTTCTTGTCATATATGTTGTAATTCCTCTCCGGGCCATGCAGCTTCTGACTCTCATAAGCAATCAGATGCTTGTCCTGCATAAGAACTACACCTATCCCCTCACCTGATGCAACACACTGTAGCTCAAAGGGTTTAAAGAAATCCGGCAATGCAAGTACTGGGCAAGAAGTCATGATTAGTTTGAACATCTGAAAGCAGTCCTGCACCTCAGGGGTCCAAACAAATGCCCCTTTCTTCGTCAAATCCGTGAGTGGTGCCGCATGCCGTGAATATCCATTGACAAATCTGCGGTACAAAACCACAGTCCCAAAAACCCTCTAAGCTGAGTAAGGTTCTCTGGAGTAGGCCACTCAACAATTGCCCTATCCTTCTTCGGATCCATACGAACTCCCTCTGCATCAACAATGTGGCCAAGATAAAGCAATTCTGTCATCCCCAAATCACACTTGGACTCCTTGGCATACAAGGACTCCTCTCCAAGAATACCCAACACTGTGTCAAGATGAGCAATGTGATCCTCCCATGTTTTACCGTACCCCAGGATGTCATCGAAGAATACCAGCACAAACTGCCGTAGCTGTGAATGGAAGACCTTGTTCATTGTGGACTAGAATGTCACAGGTGTATTGGTTAGACTGAATGGCATAACCACAAACTCAAAATGCCCATAATGACACTAGAAGGCTATCTCCTCAATGTCCTGCTCTTTGGCCCGAATCTGATGATATCCTGATCTCAAGTCAATCTTTGAAAAATACCTAGCACCATGCAACTCATCTATCGGCTCATCAATCATGGGTATGGGATCCTTGTTTTTGATAGCCCTCTTATTCAACAATCTATAGTCAATACACATCCACAAGGTACCATCCTTCTTTTTGACCAAGACCACAAATGATGCAAAAGGTGACTTACTAGGTCTAATATGCCCCATAGCAAGCAACTCCTTAATTGTCTTCTCTATCTCGTCCTTAAGCCGCTTGGGGTGCCTATAATTGCTTACTCATGTCTTTAGATTAGAGTTTGCTTGCTTGTTTGTGTTCCCCCATAATTGCTTGTATATGTTTATGGTCTATCCTAGAGGACCCAAGATGCCCTCGTAGGTACTTGGATATAGGCAGACAATTTGTCATACACTTCTATTTGTAACATCATTCTTCTCTTTGTCGTACTTTGATATTCAACATTTGGGAATGATGCAAAGTGTTGGGGGCATTTAGGCCTTCTTCCATGTTGACCCAAATTTTTTATTCACTTTGTCTTCATGCGTTCCTTCATGATTTGAAATATTTAGGGACATGATGACAATTCATACACAATTATATACAAATGTTGTTGATATGAATCATATCGATCTTGAATACTAAGATCTCGTTGTCTCTCTTTTATGCTTCTCTTATGATAGGACCCCAAATAACTTGTGCTCCTTCGTGTAGCACAAACTATTCTAAATGGAGGAACTATCACATTCATATTATAACTCTCTTATCTTATGATTCTTTTCAAAATATGTCTGCATCCAGTTGTCTTATTTGTCTTCTAGTGTGGGGGCAACCCACTAGACTGTCTTTATGATTGTCTTTGTCTCTTTTTTGTGGCTGTCCTACAACGCAGTTTGTAGCAGTCATAGGCTGATTGGATTGTTGTATGGTCCCTATCATAACACAACTTGCTACCCATACATATCAGTGTCATCTTGTGTCTATATAACAATTCTTGATGTTTAAATTTATGCTTCTCAACTAATTTGTTTATCTACAACTAACATGTTTGTGGTAATGTAGCTTAACTGTTTTATATAGGATTGACTCAAGTCTCTTCCTTGGAGGAAAATTCATGTGGATAGAAGTCTTCGCTTCCCTTCTCATCCTGGGTAAAATACTCTTCTCCTTTTACTTTAGCTCACATTCTCTTGAACACATGTTCACTAAAGTGAGGGAAAAATGTAATGTCGTAAATTGCATCCTATGCAATTTCACATTACATACGCCTTCTCTTTAGGTAAACTAAGATAATTATGCTTTCTCTCAACCTAAAACCATCTCTCGCCATCTGGCATGCCCAGTTCTTGACTGTTGAGTCCCGTTTTCACACAAAACTATATGTGCTGCGACATCCATGAGTAGCAGTAGCATCCTACAAAAATTCGTGACAAAGTTGGTCATTGAAACATTACACTTGCCGTGTTTTGGCAGCGTAACACCTTTTCCAACCTACAACCTCGTCAAGAGTTGCTCGAGCAGACCATTTGAACTAAAAATTCCTTTCTTGGGGATTATTGATTCATTCTTCAATGCATTCAATCTTACCTCGTCAGGAGTTGCTTGGGCAGACCATTTGAACTAAAAAGTCCTTTCTTGGGGATGATTGATTCATTCTTCAACACATTCAATCTTTCTCTCTTGAAAGCACACACAACTCTCTTCTTTTCTTATATTCTCCACCATTCTACAACACTTCTCTCACTCACAACATTCTCCATCTTTTCTATACACGTCTTCCAAAAAACTCTTCTACAACTTTTAGAGTAAACTCCATTGTTGCAACACAAGCTCATCTTGTGAAGAGACCATTACCAACTTGGAGTTATTCTTCATCTCCTTATTGCACCAAGTTACATAGCTTTTGTGTGGTAACTATTCAAGTCTTTTATCCAAGCATATTATCTTTATTTTTCAAGCATATTGTTTTCCTTATCATTTCACATCTATTTTCATCATCTCATCTAAAGCTATTTGTGGAGGTGGAAACACCAATATGAGGGTTTGACTAAGGAAAACTCCTATACAACCATCCAAACATTTCTCTTTAGTCTTGTGTGTGTAGGTGCAGGTGGAAGAACAACTTGAAGAAAGCTTGGACTTCGTCAAATGTTTCCGGTAATGTTTTCAATCCCTCGTCATTTTTGTCTAGTTTTCACTTAACATCTTTACTTTTAGTTGATATGAGTTTTCCACAGTCCATGTAAATAATTAGAGTGAGCTTCTGGATTAAATTGTGTATGAGTTTCAATCCACAGTTTAATCTAGAAGGTCACTCTAATTATCTTTATTTTTGTCATTTCATGTTTACTATTCATTAG
Source organism: Sequoia sempervirens (assembly GCA_007258455.2). Taxonomy (NCBI): domain Eukaryota; kingdom Viridiplantae; phylum Streptophyta; class Pinopsida; order Cupressales; family Cupressaceae; genus Sequoia; species Sequoia sempervirens. The sequence continues at coordinate 275,413 of VDFB02381370.1, read as the reverse complement.
TATTTAGCACCCCCTTTCACATTTGGAAACTTGTGCAAAGTACATTGTCTTTTTGTGTCAACTTCTATTCTCTGTCTGTACGGGACACTAGTGTGGCGTGTTGTCATTCGACAACCGTGCATCCGTCTTGGACATGGAGGTTGGCAAGTTGTCCAGATGACCTCCTTACCTTGCACTTTCGGTTTCTGTTGTCCGAGGGGTCCATATAATTTTTTTAATTTGTTAAATATCACACTTCTCCATTTCTTGTTCACTTGAGCCGTGTCAACTAAGGTAGTGGAGAGTTTCTCTTTGAAATCTCGTCATCTTGAGGGTAGCAAATTCCCTCTACACTTTGTTTCTTACTAGATTGATGGGAAAACCTAATGATCATTATCAATAGTAATGCTATTTCATTGAAATTAAAAAAACAATTAATTTTTGTTAAGCGAGGAAATTAGGAAAAAGTCCATGGATGATTAGTCTTTTGCTCTTGTTGTTAGAGACAAGTCTAAGAAAAACAAATGTAAGGAGATTGGAGATAAGAAGCCTTAAGGTAAGGACATATCTAATCTCCTAGTAAGTTTAAGGTGAAATGTTGGAATTGTGGCAAAAAGTCACATAAAAAAGGATTGCAATTCCAAGAAGGATGAACCTTCTAATAAGTTCAATAACAATGTTGAATATAATCACGTTGCATTTATTTCTATTAATGTCATTGGTGATAATTTTTGGTTGATTGACTTAGGGGTTTCTTTTAATATGAAACCTCATAGGGAGTGCTGCTTAGAATACACAAAACAAAATGAAGGGTAGGTGTTCCTTAGTGATAATAGTTCTTTGAAGATGGTTGAGGAAAGGTTAGGGTTGGCTTCATGGATGGTAGGGTAAGGACATTTTGAAATGTATTGCATATTCTAGGTTTGGCTAGAAATTTTATGTTTGCATATAAAATGTCTTGACTTAGGAATTCATGTCATGTTTGATGGTAAATGTTGTAGATTAGCAAAGGAGTAATTTGGTGCTTGCTAATGGAGTGTGGCATGGTACTCTATATAGGCTAGATGTATTAACATTATCTAGGTGTGCTACTGTTACATCTAAATTAGGGTTATTGTGGAATTTTAGATTGGGCCACTTAAGTGAAAAATGCCTAAAAACCTTGATGAGTAAAGATGTGGTAGATGGTCTTGTTTTTAATTAAATAAGCAAGGAAAGGGCCTTGATCCCATAGTTCAGAACATTAACATTTTAAACATAAAGTAAAACCAGAGAAGAGACATGTAGGCCACCAAGAAAACAACTAGGCACATAGGCTTGCCAGAAAACAAAATAGTAAAAATCCAAACAAACAACAAAAAAGGAAACAACACCCAAAAACAAAAAAAAATGAAACAACACCCAAGAGCCAAAAACAAGTACTTGATCAGGTTTCGGTTATCCATCAGAGGATCGAGCAACTCATTCCAATCCTCTTTGGCTTGGATCTTTTCCCCTTCTTTTTGTTGGCTTTAACCAACTGAGAGTCCTTGTCCTTTCCCTATTTCTTCCTTTGTTTATTGATTTTGGATTGAATTGACACAATCCCCATCACAACCTTCATCATAATGCCCTTAGTAACAAAAAACATATTTTGGAGGGTTGATTCCATTATTTGCATTTTTTCCTAACAAATTTCGACGTCCATCTTGTTCCCCATTTCTCTAATTTCTCATTTGCAAACCCAAATTTGAGTTATAACATGTTTTCCAAAGAAGCAAATGATTAAACCTTCACTTCGATAAAAAGCGACTTCACTTTGATTTATTTCTTTATCTTATCCTTTTTCTTTATAGAATCGTTTATGGGGATTATCACACTTACTTCAATATCAATCTTGTACCTCGTCTCTTTGTCCTGATTCTCAATATTGCGGATAATTTCACCCTATCTTTATAGACTTCATTATTCGTAACTAAAAGCAATGAAGCACAGGTTAACCTTTGCAGACCTTGACCCTCTAGGGAAGGAACTGAACTATTTTTTCTCTAGATCTCAATTATTCCTACCAATTCCTTCAACATAAAAAATATTAATAGGCCCCTTCTCTTCCACAATAGAGCTAACTTTCTTCTTCTTTCCTTTTCCAATCTTGACAAGAAGAGGGGCTTTTTTCTTGATAGGGGTAACAACTAGAGGATCCAAACTCTCACTCTCCTTATGAATTTTGGCAGAGGGAATCAAAGAGATTTTTCTACCAATTTTTGCAAAACCTTTCCTCTTATCCAAGGTAATGATAAGAAGGTCCTCCAATAGAGCAAGGCTACCGTTTTCACGAGGCCTAAAAGACCCTTACTTTTAGTGCCCTTCTTCCCATCAGATTTACTAATTGAGCTAGAGCTCCCTTTCAAAAGTTTAGTAGAGATAAGAGGGGGGCTCAATTTCTTGAATCTTCAATTTGCTTTTCCTAACAACAGAGTTTTCCTTAGGGGGCACCAAGAGGCTGAATTTATAAAGGGCCATAATCAAGCTCTAGTGCAAAGGGGGTTAAGCCCCATCAACAATACACTTTTCAAGGGAAGACAAAAAAATAGAAATGAATATTTATGCTTTGACCATGCCTAATATGGTTTAGAATAGGAAAGTGATAACCATGAATTGTTTGGAATCTCCCTTCCAAAGTGAAATATTTCATAATGTGGAGACTTACCAGAGCCCACAAAGTTGATAAATTTTCTCTACTAAATCCATTTTGGATTTTCTCCTCCTTTTCCCCTTTTTCTAAAATAGCTTTACTATTGCTCCTCTTTTGGATTCTCAAGCCATCACATTGTAGACCAACCAATTTAGCAATTAAATCTTCTGTGACCTGAAAGCTCACTCCCCCAAAAGTCATGACCCCCTGTTCCTAGGAATTGACAAATTTGGAAGTCAATTTCTCATTGTGCCCTTGCATGGCCATAAAGAAAGGGGAGAAACCCCCTTTTTCAAATAATTCCCATAGCTTGAAATGTTTTGCATCAACACTTCATAGGACTATGGCTCGGTTCTCTTTCGTGGACCTCCCATCTCCTTTTTTGTTCTATTCTTTCTAATCCCATAGTGAATATCACTAGATTCCATTCTATTACAAATATCAAAATTGAAATAGATAGAAAACCCATCAACAACACATTTAAAGAGCTGTCGCTTTTCTTCATAAAAATTGGCACCATGACTATCCATCATCAATCACTTGTCATGACCTCTCTTGTCCAAAGTACAATTATCATCATTAACTCACACCCCTTCCTCCATAATATCTTTACCTTTCACACAAATCCCTTGAAAATTAACCTCACTCATGGGGGTGATTATCAATAAAATCCATACCATTACAACCAACGTACCATTATCATCATTATCTCGCATCACTTCCTCCATAATATCTTTCAATGGTAGATAGTCTTGTTGATTTTCTATTAGTATTGACTTTTGTGAGCATTATGTAATGTGAAAATGTACTACATCTATATTAGGGTTGTTGTGGCATCTTAGATTGGGTCACTCAAATGAAAAATGTCTAAAAAATTTGGTGAGTAAAGATATGGTAGATGGTCTTGTTTTTTATTATATTAATTGGGAAAAGAAGGGTCTCAGCCCTTTACAAAAGCTGCCAAAAGGCTAGTCAAGATAGGCTCGAACCCGACCAAAAACAACAAAAAAACAACACAACCAAAAATGATGATTAACTATAGTCCAGTTGCCTAAAACAACTACAAACAAATGATAGAGCTAGAACCCTCAAAGTCACTCTTAGGTAATAATAGGCCTTGTATGAATTGGCCTCTCACCCAACCACTAGCATGAGTTTGGGGTAATGATTTAGGAAGAACATTCTTCCTCCTAACAACACTCTGGGAGATTTTTCTTCTAGATTCTTTGAACGAGGGGAAGTGGGGGATGGGAGGATGCCCCATTGAGCACCCATCAATGTGTGAAGAAAGAGTAGTAGAACAAGGTAAAGGTGACCTACCACGAGTTATTTGGAGTCAATTTGAAGCCAAAGGAAAAGTGAACCATGAGATCGAGGTAAGAGATTCCTCGATAAAGTTCGAAGGGCATGTTAGAGGTGCACCAGAAGCCAAGGAATCATTATCATCCTAAGAAGAGCCATCTCAAGGAGAATCAAGGGCATGGATACTTAAGTGATCTTCATCAACATTCTTCCACTAAGTAGTAGTGCTCTTGTATTAAGAGAGAGGGCAATCTATAGCTCGGTGATCAATGGAGAAACATCGTCTGTATCTGAAGGGAAGACCCTCATGATCAAGAAGTTGATTCCAATGCCTTTCCCACACCATCAAAATTACATATTCATGAAGAGGCTTGAAGATGTCAATGTCCACCAGAATGTGAGAAAAAAGTAGAGTGCCCCATGTAGGAAGTGGAATCATCAATCTTGAAGAAGCAACCAATAGATTTGCCTATGGCCTCATAACATGAAACCTTCCAAAATTGGAGGGGAAGATTTAAAAGTCTAACCCACACCAAATGCACATTTAGAGGCTTAGTAAGAGGGTTAAAGGAGGTTGACCAAGGCTTTATGGAGAGAGAGTACTCTCCTAGAGACCACAACCTATCCACCACCAAATCTCTATCCTCTGATGAACTACCAGCTCTCTCAGGACACTTCCACGAAGGATGACCAAATTCATTGCAAGTATAACCTCTCCCTACAAACCCTACAAAAATATTAAAATCTCTTCCACCACTAAACCTTCCTCCAAAACCACCTCTAGTATCAACACCTTGTTCCTTACCTTTATTTTCTCCTTTTTGTTCTTCCAATGGCTGCTTTGGTGTAGAAATTACTCCTCTTCCTCTTGCACTAGTAGCACCTCTTCCTCTAACTGATTTCTCTTGTCTCCTTTTAAGATTTTCGTCCACCCTGATTGCTAATTGGAAACATTCTTCAACACTTTTTGGGTTAGCAACAACAAGTTCATCTTGTATATTAAATCTCAAACCACCTAGATATCTAGCCACTTTTTCAGCCTCATCCTCATCTCTTCTAGATCTTATGCTTAGTTTGTAAAATTCATCAGTGTAAGACTTGACATATAGATCTTTTTGTTTCAATCCTTGCAACTTTTTATACAACTGAACTTCATAATATTTCGGAAGAAACTTACCCTTCAACTTTTGCACCATCTTGTCCCATGAAGTGATCCTTGATTTTCCTTGCTTTCTTCTTTTTGCTTGTTCATAGTCCCACCATAGAAGAGCATGTCCCTTGACCTTTGTTTTTGCCACCTTCACCATCTGTTCTTCTGAAATATATTCACTCTCAAAATAATTATCCATAACAACAATCCAATCAAGAAATTCTTCTTCATTTAAATTACCACCATAAATAGGAAGATCAACTTTTACCTTTGTTGATTCACCTTTCACTGCTTTGAGCATCTTCACCATCCTTTGGTCTTCAGGGTCTAGTTTTTCATCAACATCCTCATATTCTTCATCATCTTCTTATTTTTCACTCTCTTCATTTACTTCTCTCATTTTCCTTGTATCCAAGGCAGCAAGCATTGCCAAAACTGCATTATGAGATTCTAGAAGCTTAGCATGCTTCTCTTTCAGATCTTGCAACTCCCTTGCAACACCAACACCTTTCAAAGGAATCTTCACCAATCAACCTTCTTCTAGCCTGCAAAAATCAAACAAATCACCAACAAAGATCTTATCCTTGAAGCTTTGATACCACTTGATGCAATACAAGGTGGAGAAACTCACAATCAGACTTAAAATGATCAAACTTTAACTAGACATCAACCCTTGAAACACAAACTCTCAACTTGATCCAACCTTACACCAATAGGCTTGTAGTCTTCAAAATTCAACCTTACACAATATCTTTTAGAGAAGGCCTTTCAAATACCTTCTAGACACCCTCTAAGTCTTATAACATCACCCCACACAACATTCCAACAAATTCATTGAGACTTCTTTGACCCAAAATAGAAAACCTTTTGACTACCCTATTTCAAAAGGCTACTAGATTAGCCCAACTTAACAAAGGAACTACCACTCAAACATCTTCCCTTCACAAAAAACACAACAAACAATCAACAAGCATGTGACAAAACATCAAATTCCATGATTTGTTTCGAGATTTAAGGCTTCTTTAGTATTGTCCCAACAAAGCCTCCATTTTCAAGCAAATGCCTAGGGTTTTATTAAAACTCACAACACTTGGGCGTCCTGGACACAACCACATCAAACTCCTTGCACATTCTTTGCATAAACTCACAAAATCATTGTATTGACAGATTCTTCATCAATTTATCAAAATCCCATCAAGACACCTTTATTTCACAAAGAAAACTTCACTTCCCAGCCTTAGGGAATCTTCCCAAAACAACAACTTGACTCCACTAATTGTAGAAACATAGGAAACACCTAACCTACCATTAAAACATGACTTTCCACCAAGAAATAGATTGAGACAGTAGGTGGAAAGGCTTATTCCATTATTTGTTCTTCAAATAGGCACTTCACTGGTTTTACCAGTTAGTTACAAAAAATGAATGAGATCTTTCTTCAAAATGAATATTAAACTCTCAAAATGACTTCAATTGAAAGTTAAGACATAAATCTATAGAGTACCATGAGTTTCAAACACAAAAGAGTCTGTACGGGCCATAGAGAGTTTATACTGTTCAGAAAACATAGAAATTACAACGAATTAACAGAGTAAACGTTGTATATTGCTTCCAATCTTCAATACAAACTTTGTCAACCACTTGTTCGAGCCTTCTTGAAGCCTTAATACATTTTTGAATAAAAAACCAATGGCTAACTTCCTCAACTATCTTTTAAAATGCTAATCTCTTCATATTCCCCTAAACCAATATTTTTAACAACTTTTGATTTGCACTTGACATTGTTTGCAATTTTTCCTATTAGACACAAATGACCACACAAAAGCCCCCAATTACATTGCATATGGTCTTTTTAGACCTTATTTAAAGAAAATAAACTTAAAACATCTTAATCTACCCTTGACTCACCCTAGAATCAACATCAAATGATCAATTTTTGATAATAAGGTGTAGGTGCTCTTGCACCATACACCCCCACAGGAAAAAGCTCATGCCACATGAGTTGAGGTTGATACCAACTTGCCCAAGCTTCACTTAGATACCTATGGTTCATAAAATCTTGCCATTGTACCATGCTTTGTTCTTCATACAACCTTGCATTTTGAACTGTACTTACACTTGGGATAAGTCTATATTTTTCCTTAGACCTGATGTCTATTCTTTTCTTACTCCCTAATCAAAACCTGGTTGCTTTCTATGACCTGCACTTACACCTGCACACAAACAATGGTTAGTAACCTCTTGCACTGTTTTCTTCCCTAAGTCTCTTCCTTGCTTACAACTGTTCTTACTGCCCTGTTCTCCTTGTCTTATCTGCACTGTCTCATTAACTTTCCCTGTCACTATCTTGTCAGACCTTCCAATCACTGCATCTACAAGTTTCACTTTTTTTTCACCCTTATTCTCAAGCACATGACACTCTATGGTTCCTACCAACACACTCTCTTGCTTTTTCATTGTCAAATCACTTTTCAACCTTGTTTTTACTGTCACACTTGCTGTCCCTGCATCTTCAATCTTTGAAGCAACATTAGGATCTGTCTTTTTGTCTTCACTCACAACACTTAGAGGTTCTTTTCTTCCACACATAATGACCTTTTCTTTACCCTTGACATCTTCTACAAGTGGAGTTAACACAAAATAACAACCATCTTTCACTATGGTGTAGGTATTCTCTCTACCATCATACATGGCATGCCTATCATATTGCCAAGGTCTACCTAGGAGTAGGTGACAACAGTCCATAGGTAGGATATCACAAACAACACTATCAATATAACCCCCAATCTGTAAATCTACAAGAAAATTTTCATTAACTAACAAAGATTGTCCATCACTTAACCATGAAACTTTATAAGGCAATTCATGAGGAATTTCTTTCAAATTCAACTTACTCACCATTTCACTTGACACCATGTTTTCAGTTGAGCCAGAATCAATAACAACTCTACATACCTTATCCTTGCACTTACAATTAGTTTTGAAAAGACTCTTCCTTTGCAATGGCTCCACCTCTTTTGCTGCCTTCAACACTGTCTTTCTCATCATCAACATTTCCCCTGTTTCAGGAACAACCCTAAACTTGTAGGATGATTGCTTTCACACTCTTCCTCTTGAACCAATTGTGCTCTCCTATCAATCCTCTTTTCACCACTTGAACTACCAGCCCTCTTCAGACACTTCCATGAAGGATGACCAAATTCATTGCAAGTATAACATCTCCCTGCAAAACATTAGAATCTCTTCCACCACTAAACCTTCCTCTACCTCTAAAACCACCTCTGGTATCAACACCTTGTTCCTTACCTTTATTTTCTCCTTCTTGTTCTTCCAATGGCTGCTTTGGTGTAGAAATTACTCCTCTTCTTGTTGCACTAGTAGCACCTCTTCCTCTAATTGATTTCTCTTGTCTCCTTTTAAGCTTTTCCTCCACCCTGGTTGCTAATTGGAAACATTCTTCAACACTTTTTTAGTTAGCAACAACAAGTTCATCTTGTATATTAAATATCAAACCACCTAGATATCTAGCCATCTTTTCAGCCTCATCCTCATCTCTTTTAGATCTTATGCTTAGTTTGTAAAATTCATCAGCATAAGACTTGACATCTAGATTTTTTTCATTTCAATCCTTGCAACTTTTTATACAACTGAACTTCATAATCTTTCAGAAGAAACTTGCCCTTCAACTTTTGCACCATCTTCTCCCATGAAGTGATCCTTGATTTTCCTTGCTTTCTTCTTTTTGCTTGTTCATAGTCCAACCATAGAAGAGCATGTCCCTTGAGCTTTCTTTTTGCCACCTTCACCATCTATTCTTATGAAATATCTTCACTCTCAAAATAATTATCCATAGCAACAATCCAATCAATCAATTCTTCTTCATTTAAATTAGCACCATAAACAGGAAGATCAACTTTTACCTTTGTTGATTCACCTTTCATTGGTTTGAGCATCTTCACCATCCTCTGGTCTTCAGGGTCCAGTTCTTCATCAACATCCTCATATTCTTCATCTTCTTCTATTTCGCTCTCTTCATTCACTTCTCTCCTTTTCCTTGTCTCCAAGGTAGCAAGCCTTGCCAAAATTGCATTATGAGATTCTAGAAGCTTAGCATGCTTCTCTTTCAGATCTTGCAACTCCCTTGCAACACCAACAGCTTTCAAAGGCATCTTAACCAATCGAGCTTCTTCTATCCTGCAAAAATCAAACAAATCACCAACAAAGATAGCGTTCTTGAAGCTCATTACAACACGATGCAATACAAGATTGGAGAAACTCACAATCAGACTTAAAATGTCCGGACTTTAACTAGACATCAACCTTGAAGCACAAACTCTCAACTTGATCCAGCCTCACACGATAGGCTTGTAGTCTTCAAAATTCAACCTTACACAATATATTTTAGAGAAGGCCTTTCAAATACCTTCTAGACACCCTCTAAGTCTCATAACATCACCCCACATAACATTCCAACAAATTCATTGAGACTTGTTTGTCCCAAAATAGAAAACTGTTAGACTACCCTATTTCAAAAGGTTACTAGATTAGCCAAATTTAACAAAGGAACTACCTCTCAAACATCTTCCCTTCACAAAATCACAACAAAAAGTCAACAATCATGTGCCAAAACATCAAATACCATGATTTGTTTCTAGATTTAAGGCTTCTTTAGTATGTTTCTAACAAATCCTCCATTTTCAAGCAAATATCTAAGGTTTTATTAAAACTCACAACACTGAGATTCCTTGGCACAAACAACACAACACCGGGATTCCTTGGAAAAACAAACACAAAACCTTTCAAATGCTCTACACAAACCCACAAAATCATTGTATTGACAATTCCTTCATCAATTTGTCAAAACCCCATCAAGACACCTTTATTTGACAAAGAAAACTTCATTGCCTAGCCTTAAGGCATCTTACCAAAAAAACTTGACTCCATTGACTATAGAAACATAGGAAAGACCTAACCTACTATTAAAAATTTTGTTTCTATTGAGAAATAGACTAAGACAATAGGTGGAAAGGCTCATTCCATTATTTGTTCTTCAAATAGGTACTTCACTGGTTTGACCAATTAGTTAGAGAAAATGAATGAGATCTTTCTTCAAAATGAATATTAAACTCCCAAAATTACTTCAACTAAAATTTAAGACATTAATTTATAGATTACAATGAGTTTCAAAGCAAAAAGAGTCTATACAGGCCATATAGAGTTTATAATGTTCAAAAAACACATAAATTATACTGAATTACCAAAGTAAACGTTGTATATTGCTTCCAATCTTCAATAAAAAAAAATTCAACAACTTGTTCAAGCCTTATTGAGGCCTTAAATACATACTTGAATCAAAAACCAATGGCTAACTTTATCAACTGTCTTTTAAAATACTAATCTCTTCATATTCCCCTAAAATAGTATTTTAACAACTTTTGATTTGCACTTGACATTGTTTGCAATTTTTTCCTATTATACACAAATGGGGGTGGTAGTTTTAGACCTTATTTAGTATTAAAAAACTTAAAACATCTTAATCTTCCCTTAAGTCACCCTAGAATCAACATCAAATGATGAATTTTTGATAACATGGTGTAGGTACTCCTTCACCATACACCCCCACAAGAAAAAATTCATGCCACATGAGTTGAGGTTGATACCAACTTTCCCAAGCTTCACTTAGATACCTCTGGTTCATAAACTCTTTCCATTGTACCATGCTTTTTTCTTCATACTTCCCTCCACTTTACTGTACTTACACTTGGATAAGTCTTTATATTTTTCCTCAAACCTGATGTCTATTCTTTTCTTACTTCATGATTAAAACCTGGTTGCTTTCTATGACCTGCACTTACACCTGCACACAAACAATGGTTAGTAACCTCTTGCACTATTTTCTTCCCTAAGTCTCTTCCTTGCTTACAATTGTTCTTACTACCCTATTCTTCTTGTCTTATCTGCACTGTTCTTACCACCCCTGACCAAAGGCACTCAAGGCCAATGAGGCCGGTTACCAGCGTAATTGGGGTCGGCGTGGCCTATGATGCCAGTGATCACCGCAAGACACTAATTCTAATTTCTGTGACATTCGCAGAGATATTATTTGTTGAGTCATTAAACTAATAATACGTAGCTTGAGGTTGCAAGAATGTGGAGTGAGATGTCCAAAATGTGAAGCCAAGTGTGTAGAAGATCAAGAATGGCTAAGAAGATGGAAATATGCTAAGAAGATGGAATGAAAGTTAAACATAGCCATTTGAAGATGAAATGGGGGGAAAGAGTTGTGCAAAGGTTGGCAGGAAGGAACAGGGGCATTACATTTTGTTTCCAATGGAGAACGTAACGCCTTTGTAGATTCTAGAGGCGCGAATCTTGTCAGGACAACAGTGCACCACACAGACATCCATGCACTGTGCGTGCATCCCCAACAAAAATTCCTCCATCGACACTAAAAATGAGCACCAAGTGGATGGGGTTTGGAATGAGGACATGAAATTACTTGGTCAGATTCAATTTTTCGAAGGTGGAGGGTGTAAAAGGGGTATTTGCAAGAGGGGTGAAAATTCATTCCTATACAAATAGAAGCCCTCATTTTCCATCACATTTTGGCCACAAACCACCACTTGGGAGGATTTAAGACAAGGGATGAGAAAAATTTTCTCCCTAAATGGGAAAGCAACACTAACACCAACAACATTTGCAAAGCTCTGGCCACCAACAACATAAGGAATACCAAGCTCTAAAGGAGTGGTGCCACCAACATAGACATCAGCCATAGCAGAAGTTGAATTAGCCCCATATGGAATTGAAACACCAATGCTAGAGTCAAAATAAAATCTAGGAACATAAGCATGCATTGAAGAGAGAGAGAGGTGATGTGAAACGTCAAAATGTGACACACAACAAACTCATGGCCACCTAGCAACAAAGGAACTACATGGAAAACCATTGAACACAAGTTTTTGAAGCATTGGAAATAGGGAATGAAAGTGGGAATCAGAGTGGCATGTTAGAGCACCTTAGACTAATATGCTAATTAGATAAGGTGCTATGGTAGTGGTCTTGTTGATTTTTCTATTAGTATCGACTTTTGTGAGCATTATCAAATGGTAAAACATAATAAAGTATGATTCAACTTTGAAAGCACTAGAGTAGAGGAAACTTTGAGATGATACATGGTAGTGTTTGGTCCTATGGATATCCCATCCTTGGGTAAGTCTATATATTATTTATCATTTACTAATGATTATTTAAGGTATTCTTCAATATCTTTTCTTAAGTAAAAGATTGAGGTGGTTCTCAAGTTTAAGGACTTAAAAGCTCTTGTTGAGAATTAGATTAGTAAGAAAATAAAGGTGTTTAAGTACAAATAATGATAGTGAATTTTTCTCTAAGGAGTTTGACATATTCTATAAGCATGTTAGAATTGTGAAGCAAATGACAACACCATACACACTGCAATAGAACGAAGTTGTTGAGAGGTTGAATAGAAGTTTGTTTGATTGAGCCAAAAGTATGTTAAGTAATGTTGCTTAAAAGTTCTTTTTGAGAATTAGATTAGTAAGAAAATAAAGGTTTTTAAGTACAAATAAGGATAGTGAATTTTTCTCTAAGGAGTTTGACATATTCTATAAGCATGTTAGAATTGTGAAGCAAATGACAACACCATACACATTGCAATAGAATGAAGTGGTTGAGAGGTTGAATAGAAATTTGTTTACTGAGCCAAAAGTATATTAAGTAATGTTGGTTTAGGATAGAAGTTATGGGTTGAGGTAGTTAGCACCATATTCTACTTGAAGAACAAGTCTCCTACTTTTTCCTTGCATAACAAGATGCCATATGAAATGTGAACTACAAGGAAACTAGTGGTGATACATTTGTAGGTCTTTAGTTGTGATACAATTGTTTAGGTGCCAAAGGAGAGGCAATCTAAGTTGGATTTCAAGGCCAAAAGGGTATATTTTGCTTAGTTATGGTGAGAATGTTAAAGACTACAAGCTCTAGAATTTAGTAACCTTGAAGGTTCTCTACTCAAGATATGTTACATTCAAGGAACATATAGTCTTGACTAAGGAAGAACAATCAAGGGAGAACAAGACTGGGAGAAGGTGCATTTTGAAACAAAATTGGAACAAGATGGATTTGAAACTGAATAGTAGAGTGGACATAATTGTTTGGGAGAAGAAGAGACAAACTCATTTTGCACAAACTCTATAGAATCACAAGGTACATATGCATTAGGAATTTCATCATTGATAATTGTGAGAACATCTCCAAGACAATAGGGATCACTTGATAGGTATAATCCATATTATTTTGTTGTGTTTTTGCTTGTACTTGTATTGATAGTGAACCAAGTTTTATAGAAGAGGATCTCACTTCAAAAGAGAAAAAGTCTTGGAAGAATGCCATGGGTGAGAAGATGATGGCATGGAAGCAAAGTAAGACTTGAATTTTGGTTGTTTTCTTGAGGATAGTAAACCCATTAGTTGCAAGTGGGTGTTTAAGAAGTTAAGAGCAAATGGATCACTTGAGTGTTAAAGACATAGTTGGTGGCAAATAGATATTACTAGGTTGAGGATTAGAATTTAGTGAGATCTTTTTTGTTGTTTCTAAATTGAGTATCACTTTGTAGTGTAGAAAATTGTCACCCTTAACAATTTCACACTATGTTTTGGCCCCCTAAATTATTGAGCCTAATTGACCCCCTAATTGCCTAAAATTGTGCATTCTAGGAGCCCATTTGAACCATTTTTTAATAAATTGAAAGCATTGAATAAATATATCCAACTCATATGTTGTTCCCAAAATTAAGCGTCCTAGAAATTCGGGCTAGGACCCATATGCCCTTGTGTGTATGGGTCCCCTTTCTTAGCTAGGACTATTTTGGGACATGTTTTTGGAAACATTTTAACATTTAAAGTTCAACTTTCAAGTGTCAACTTCTAGGATCTAATTTTAAATGCCTATAAATACCTAGTCTTTTCATAATTAGAAACTAGAAGAAAAATTTATGAGCAAAGGTTATCACCAAGAGCAAGTCAAGAGCAACATTTCAATGTATTATTGCAACAATTCAATATCCAAGCATTATCTCAAAGTGTATATAAGTTCATGTGTTCATGATTTTGTGAAGGCTAACCCTTGTTGTAGGTGTCCAAAGCATTCAAGCATTCAAGCAAGCAAGATCCAAATCCTTGAGGTGATTTGTATGACTTCAATCCTTCAAGGAAGCCATTTAAGGGGGGTGAGTTGTATTTTTTTCATTCATCATTCCTTCCTTTCAATTATCATTTCTATCATTGACATTGCCATTGTGGAAATGGAAACACTTACACAGGGTTTGATTGAGGCAAGCCCCTAAAATGGCCTAAAATTTCCTCTCTTTGTGAATGTGCAGGTTATAGGTTTGAAAATGATTAAAAGAAGATTGAAGACAAATTCTCCATTGTTGCATTTGTTGTCATATATCTTGTCAAGCCATTAAAGCTAACCTACAAAATTTATTGACTAATTTTTGACAAGTTTGCAAACAAGAAAAAAAAGGTCAGATCTGACATCAGAGGATTGCAAAATCAATTTCAAGACCCCCTATTAGGGACCCATAGGCCCTTGGGCGACAATGTCCTTCTATAGTGGCCGAAACAAGCTTTTTTGGGTACATATCACTTTGCACTTTCCAAATCTACTTGCAAATTGTGGTTTCAGTCTATCAATTGTCGAGATCTTGCAATTTACTTACTAGGTCATATAATATAATTAGGTTAATCATTCCAAATCATTTTCAATCCATTCCCATCCTCAATCAGATGTAGATCCAAGTATGATTGACTCACCTTCATGGTTGATAGTCAATCTATACACCTTGTCGATCTACATCTTAATGTATTGTGGAAAAAGGCCCCTTACATTCGAGGTTCTTTCACTTAAGACATAGGATCCCTTTTTCTATATTACACACTTGATTTGGAAATTGAGAAAAATGGTATTAATACAAAATTCTTGCATGGAAACTTAGAGGAGGAAATATACGTGAAACACCTAAAGGATTCAAGGTGAAAGGCAAAGAACAATTGGTTTGCAAGTTGAATAATTCTCTATATGGATTAAGGTAGTCCTCACATATGTGGAATTAAAATTTCAACACATGTGCTAGAATTTAGTTTGGAAGAAGTGATGTTGATTTTTGTGGATAATTCAAACAAATAAATGGTCACATTTTGATTATTCTTTTAAATGTTCGTGATATGGAAAACATTGGAAATAATAAAAAAATAATTTAAGAACTTAAAACTTAGTTGTTATGTTTAACATGAAAAAATTATAAGCTACTATATACATACTTGGTATAAAGATACACAAGGATAAGACCAATTTGGAAACTATGGCTAAACTAGAGGAAATATTCTAAAACTATTTTGCAAAGGTTTGGAATGTAGGATAGCAAATCAATAAGTTCACCCCTAATAGTCAAAACAAAGTTGAGTGTGGAACAATGTCCTAAATTTGTAGAGGATTTGGAGGACATGTGGAATGCTTGTTTATTCTAGTGTGTTAGGAAGTCTCATGTACGTGATGGTCTACATAGGATCAAACATTGCCCAAGTAGTGGAGGTTCTAAGTAAGTTTACAAAAAATCTACGTAAAGAACATTGAATACATGTCAAGAGAGTGTTAAGGTACTTGAAGGGAACTCTAAATTATTGCTTAAGTTATCTTGGTACTAATGATGTGTATAGGTTTTTGTTTTGTTTAGTGTGGGTTGAAGATCTTGATAACCAAAGGTCAAAAAAGCGGTTATATTTTCATTTTGTTTGGAGGAGTGATAAGTTGGATGAGCAAGAGATAGTAGATGGTTGCTCTATCCACCATTGAAGTAGAATATATGGCTGCAACACACGCTTATAAGAAAGTAGTGTGGTTGAAGAGGTTGAGTAACAATATTAGTTTTAAGAGTCAAATAGTGGTGAAGTGTGATTTATAGAGTGCAATTTTTTTAGCTAAGAATTGTGTTTTCTCATGCTAGAACCAAACATATTGATGTGCAATATCACTTTGTGAGGGAAATGGTTAAGAGAGAAAATTTAAATGGAGACAATTGATACTCAGGTAAACACTATAGGTTTTATGAAAAAGCTTGTAAGTACTACCAAGTTCATGTGGTGTAGGCAAGAGATGGGCTTATCTTATTCTTGAGAATAAGGTTAATCTCTTAGCTTGAATACAACACACTCTTTTTTGGTAACAATAAAGTGGGAGAATGTTGGGACTTGGGTGATATTCACTTGTAAAGAACTCTTGTAGAAAGAGTTTTTCTGCATGATACTTTATGGTGAAATATGGTGATTTCCCCTTTTGTGATATAGTATTTATGTTGACTAACATATGATGCTATGATAGTAAGGTGTGGTGCAAAATACTTGGTTTGTCTACATGTGGTGTTGTTGTTACCTCAACCACAATTCATTTAGAAGATCTCACAATCACATATGAAATTAGTGTTTGTTAGAAGCATGAACAATGATGTAGGAGCACTTGTGGCACAACAGGAGTTCATGTGGCATAATATAGGAGTATGATAATGTTCTAGAAGATGTCACAAGGAATCACAAGAAGTCAAAAGTGAAGTTATGTTTGTATGCACTACCACAAGTAAGGAGTGGGCAGTGGTGGCTACATTGGAAACATGTATATACACTAACAATGTTAAGGTTTTAACTATTGATTCATATTGTGCGGCAATGATAGAATGTATAAGGTGACTATCCACATGAGAACATACACTGAGAAACTAATGAGAGATATTTCATTTACTCAACATAACTTTGTGAACTTATGCATCATTATTGAAAAGGTTTAATCTGCGTATATATTTTAAGAAGGAAAGATGAATTTCACAACTTTAAAGTTCAAATGCAGACTTAGAAAATACAGTTCAAAACTTACATAATCTAAAAAGAAATGAAAACAGTATGAAACACCAACACTGGTCTCTAAGGTAATCTCTGTATGTTATATTCTGGATTCTAGTTGAGTTACAAAGCATACATCAGCTGAGAAAGGATTTAAGAGAAATCACTAAATCTCCAGAATGCATAATCCGAACTCCTTTTCAAAGAGGCAAAAATTCCCTATATACAAAAAGATGTCGGCCCCCAGGGCTTACAAAAAATATCATCCCCTTCAGAAAGATCTGCCCCTAGATCTTTTCAAAATGAAGTTAATGCTACGTCCTCGCTGTCCATGTCGGTGAAGAGTTGCTCCAGGAATGACCTCCTTGATCTTTTGCAACGCATTTAATGTGCCAACCTCTAGCCTCTGTGTTCCCTTTCGAACCTCTCTGAATAACTACTTGAATTCTTTGAAGCCTTTATCATTAATGTTTATCGACCCTTGCTAGCTGACATCCCAGCCGTCCCTGCGGTTTCTGCCCTTATGTTTATCGACGACACCTCCTGGATATCGATCTGATTCATCGCTTTATTCTCAGAGCAGATCCACGTTGCTTATGCTCTGTTGATCTCATTCACAAGGGTCAAACTGCCATGGCTCTCCTATAGATTCCTCCGATTGGTTGAACTCGTGTCACATGGGATCGCCTGACGGTCAGAGGTCGTTCAGACTGAATCGCATGTCGGTGAGACACATGTTGTGTCTCCCCGATGTGATTATACTCCACAACAACATTCGACAAGACACACGACGGTCGGGAAGACCTCAAAGCGAGCGGCCAAAGTTATATTGATATCAAAAAAATGCCGTCGGCAAGACAAACATTCATCGGCAAGACATCATACCAAATGTAACACCTTTCCCCGATGCCGGCTGTCGCCAGGAGTCTTACCGAAACATACATACCCATCGACAAGACAATTGCTTGTCGGAAAGAGGTCACAACAGGCTCCATTAGTCATACCAATATCCCCTTTTCCGTGGGAAAGTTGATCGCTATCGGAAAGACACAATTCTATTGACAGGACCTCATAGCGAGCTCCTTGTCTCTCCCCAAGCTTACTTCATTTCGGTAAGACTGTATTGGGTCGGCGAGACATCTTGGCGAGCCCAAAACCTTTCAGCGAGAACTCCATTCTTTCGGTAGGACATCTCCCCGAGACCACCATCTTATATCGAAGGAACCATCCTTCGGTAAGACATCACTCGGTCAACGAGATGTTACAGCGAGGCGCCTCCTTTCTTTGCGATGACATTTATTTTTGCTGAGACCTCACAGTGAACGTGAACCCATCTCCGCGAGCTCAAATATTTCTTTCGGTGAGAAACATGCAAGCCGGGAAGACCTCACGCCGAAGCCCCATCATTATACCGCTGTGCTCCTCCGTCGGCGAGACACCCATGTGTTGGTGTGACCTCCTGCCGAACTTAAAACATTACCCCGAAGCCACTTCAGTCGGTGAGACCACCAGCGGTGGGTGAGACCTTATGCCGAAGGCAATCCCCTTCGCCGAGAGCTCCATTTATCGGCTAGAGGTCACAGCGAAGGGAAACCATTCTCCCCAATGCTGGCCTTGTGAACAACCGTCGGCGAGACATCCCAAGCGGAGAGAGATATAAGATTTCACAGCGACCGAGATGTCTTGGTGACCTGAGGATTTCAAATGAATATAACACAATGCTAGTCGACAAGACATCATATTGGTCTCAGCGACCTTCCTCATCAAGAGTTTTATGCCAAATCAGAAAGAGGGATGCCTTCCAATAGACCTCCCTGTGACTTAGCATCAGATGCATGATTTAGCCCTTGTGGAAAATGTTCCCATTGGCCTTCATGAACTCTTGAAACATAGATGCCCTACCTGATTGAGCCTGTAGGTGAAAATTGGGTAAAATTTATGGTGACCTCAGTTGGATGTTTGCCTGCTAAACGTGGAAACCAGTAGCCAAAACTTGTCCATTGGGCATGGAGTCACTTGGTAAAACCTCATAACAGACCAAGAGCGGTTTGCACATGGCTGCAACCTACTTGAGGCCCACAAAACATAACAGGTTGCCAAAACTTATGAAACGAGAGAAACTGAAATGAAAATATTTACTGTGCTAAAACAACACTTAGGAAAAGGAAAACAATTAAACTAAAGCGCAAAAGAACTTATTGAAAGCATAAAACCTAACCTAATATGTACAATAGAGGAACTCATTAGACTTGAAAAGAATGTTTGAGGTGTATCCCATTGACTGGGATAGGAAGCACTTCACCTTCGGTTGTGGCTAGTTGGTAAGCATTGTGTTCCTTGCAGTCTTTAACAATAAATGGACCCATCCACATGTTGTCGAACTTGGTGTGATGGCCAGGCTTGCTTTTCAGAACATCCCATTTGAGAACAATATCACCTTCTTTAAAAATTTTAGCTATAGCTTTCTTGTCAAATGTTCTCTTTGTTTGGAGCTGATGATACTCCAAAGTTTTCATTGCTTTGTCTTTTGATTCTTCGAGCTCCATGAGTTCTGCATATCTCACGGACATTGGGTCATGTTCCTCAAACATCTCCAACTAGTGAACAATGTCTAGAGCTGGAAGCTCTACAGATAGAGGTAATCTAGCCTTTTTGCCATAAAATAACATGTATGGTGAATTACCAATAGACCTCTTAGGAGTCACTCTGTCTGCCCAAAGTGCATACTTTAAATTAATGTGCCAGGTCCTTTGATTATCCTCCATTGTTCTTTTAATAATCTTGATGAGATTCTTATTCGTGCTTTCAGCTAAACCATTACCCTGAGGGTAATAATTTGAGGATTTATTCAAATGAATACCATGTTTAATAGCCCAATTAGTTACTCTTAAACCCACAAATGAAAGAGCATTATCAGATATGATAGAGTCAGGAACTCCAAATCTGGCAACTATATCCTCATAAAAGCTCAAAGCTGAAGATTCTTTTGCTTCTTTCAAAGCTACCGCCTCTGCCTACCGTGTGAAATAGTCTGTAGCAGTAAGCACCCACTTATGACCAGTACTAGATGGTGGATTAATTGGTCCAATAAAATCAATGCCCCATCTCATAAAGGGCTGTTCCACCCGATTTGGATGTAGAGGCATGGCAGACAACTTTTCTTTTCCTACAAATAAAACACATTTGATACACCTTCTTGACCATGCATATGTATCTTTAAAAAAGTTGGGCTAGTAGTAACCGGCTCTCATGATTTTCCAAGCAGTAGTTCTTGGAGCGAAATGACCTCCTGCAGCTCCATCATGAAACTCATGAAGTAACTTCTCAACTTGATCACTATGAATACATCTTAATAGAACACCATTTAGATCTTTTTTGAAAAGAACATTATCTACCAACACATATGCTATAAAATGCAGCCTGAAGTATCTTCGTTTATCTCTGTCTAAACTTTGTGGACACTCACCAGTTTGTAAAAAATGGGTCATTTCTCGAACCCAATTTGTTGTTATTAGAGGCACATCATCCTGAGCATTCTGGGGTTCATTTGTATTAAAAAAAATAGTATCCTTTTCTAAGTCATTTTCACTGCTTGACCCTGAAGCAAGCTGTTCACAAAGACCTTTACCTCTAACCAACTTGGTGATCTTGATATCCACATCGTATTCCATAACCTTAGTGACCCATCCTGCTCTTTTATCATTTAGATCTTTGTTCAACAAAAATTCCTTCACACTTGGGTGTGCAATTAGAACATGAATTTTATTGTTTGAAACTAGAGGCTTAAACTTCTTTAGGCTTCTGATCACAACGAGAACATGTTTCTCAACAAATGTATATTTCTCTTCATAATCAGCAAGCCCTTGGCTAAAGAAAGCTATTGGCCGCTCTAAATTATCACTAATTTTTTGTACCGGCATAGCAGAGATTGAACCAGGGCTGCCAAAAGCATACAAGAAGTTCTTTGAGAAATCTGGATTTACTAGTGTTGGAGCTGATGCTAAAGCTTCCTTGATTTCTTCAAAACTACGTTTGCTTCTCTAGTCCAACTGAAAACTACATTCTTTTTTAGCATGGCAGTCAAAGGCTGTAATAAATTTGCAACATCAGGAATGAATCTTCTTAAAAAGTTGATTCTCCCTAAAAAGCTTTGCAACCCTTTCTTGTGATTGGGTAATGTCAGTTCAAGTATAGCTTGAACTCTCTCAGGGTCAATGGTAACTCCATCTTTTGACACTATGTGACCTAACAACTTACCTTCATGAACTGCAAAAATACTCTTTGTTGGATTGAAAGATATTCCATATTATCTACATTTTCCAAAAACTTGCTTGAGATGTGACAAGTGTTCATCGACATTCTTTGAATATACAGTTATGTCATCTAAGTAAACCAGCAGAAACTTCTGAATTAAATTCTAGAATGCCATAACCATGGCACGCTGAAAGGTGGAACTAGCATTGGATAAACCAAAAGGAATTCTTTTGTAAGCCATAGTGCCCCATTTTGTCGTAAATGTTGTTTTATACTGGTCCTCCTCTTTGACCATAATTTGGTTATAACCAAAATATCTATCCAGAAGAGAAAATCTCTCTGAACCAGCAACAACTTGGAGAATTTGTTCCATAGATGGCAAGGGATAATGAGCTTTTAGAGATGCTCTGTTAAGGTCTCTAAAATCTTCACATAATCTTATCTCACCACTCTTTTTTCTAACTGGAACAAGGTTAGAAACCTAGGATATGTGTTTAATTGGAAACACAATACCCCCCTCTACCAATTTGGTCAGCTCTTTGATCATCAAAGGTTCAAGCTTGGGGTTCAATGGTCTCTGTTTTTGCCTAACAGGCTTGACACCAAGTTCTAATTCAATTGTATGTTGTGCAATATGAGGGTCAAACCCTCTTAAATCAAAGTATTTCCAAGCAAAAACATCATGATACTCGTGGCATAAAACAATGAAAGCTTTCTTATCTTTAGCTGAACAAATTTTGCCTAATTTGAGAAGCTTACCTTTAAAAATTTCAACTTCCTCATAATGATCTTCTTTTACTTGGATGCCGACTTTGTTCTTCTTAAGTTGATCATCAGAATTGAATATGGATTCCAAGGTAACTAGTCCCTTGGGAAGTTTATTTGTCTTCAGCTGTATCACTTGATCATCATATTGCTGTTTGATCTTTTCTTGGTTTACTACAAAAAATTGATCTTCTTGGAGCAGAAAGGTTAAAATCTATTCATCATTTTCAAATACCTACCAGTTAATGTTGTTATTAGGAATTGATGGCCTAATAACTACCTTGACATACTACTGTATTGTATCCTTTTTAATATCGCCTGGGACATCAAATCATGCTCCAATTTCTGCAAGTCTATCAACATGCTTATTTTGATTTCGTGGAATAGAAATCAAATTGAAGGCATTAAATTCTTCAATTATGTTCCATACTCTATTTTTGAAAGAATCAAAGCATCATTTTTGGCAACATTCAGCCCCCTAACCTGATTAACTATCAGTTCATTGTCTCCATAGACTTTCAAACAGTTAATTCCTCTTTTCCTTGCCCATTCAAGGCCTTGAATGAGCCCTTCATACTCAACACTATTGTTAGAACATGCAAAAGAAAAATGAAAAGCTGAAAAGTACTTATCACCCTATGGAGAAATCAACATTGCACCTCCACCTGCTCCATTATTGCTTCTGGAACCATTAAAGAACATTTCCCAAAGTCCACTTTGCTGTTGCAACAACTGATCTGAATCCTTTTCAAGGTTCAGAATCTTTGCATCAGGCTCAAGCATCACATAATTACCCATACCAACATCTTGAATAAGGTCTTCAGGATTGTCCAACACATTTTTAGCTGCCCATTCATGTAGCAGCACATCAGGAACAACTTCTACTTGAAGTTCTGGAGTGGTAGCCAGTTCACTGTTAGAAAAAATGACACAATTTGTGTCTGCAGCAGTATGAACAACATTGATGGGACTTGGGTTATATGGCTCAATGTGATCTTTAGCCAACTTTTCAGATTTAATGGTAACTTTGGTTCCATATCTAGTTCTAAATAACATATGTGACCAATTAGCTGACACATAACCACCTATTTTAGCTGTAAAGTCTCTTAAGAGGCACAAAGAAAAGAAAGGTGGGAGATCTATGACACATATGTCCCGAGGAACTAAAAAATTAGGACAAGCATGAAGGGAAAAGAATCAAATCTTTGATAACACCCAATGTATTGAAAAAAGTACCATCCAATTGAATCACTCCTTTCTCTAAAGGCTGATATTTTAGTCCAAGCTTGTCAGCAATCTACTTTGGCATTACTGAGCTACTAGCTCCACTGTTTACGATACAATTATGAACTAACTTATCACCTATGATTACAAACACATAAAATGGAGGTGGTTTGACTTCTTTTCCTACCTCTTTGCTAGGCTGTTTATCATTTTCTTGAGGATTATTTGTCAACTCAGTTCTAGCTTGACCTATTGGAGACTCAAATTGATCAAACGCTTTCAAATTTGACAAAGTCGACTGTAACATATCTTTTTGACCTGGGATAGCTAATGAATCCCACATAGACATCGTTACATTCATCTTCTTCATACTATCAAGAATATTATGGGGTATAGCTAAGTTTACTTTATGATGTACCTTTATGGCAGCATGATCAGCTTGCAAGTGTGGCTGCTCCTTAATTGGGAGTTGCTAATTTGTTTGTAGGACACGAGCCACTTGAGAGGTAGATGGTTCAACAACTAATGCCCTTCCTTTGTCAATTGCTTGATCAAGCTCGAGAGCTCTTTTCTTCGCCCTTGTGTTGGCTGCAACTGGAGAATTATCTACATTCAATCCACAAAATTCTTCATCTTGCCAGTTAAGTATGGTAGTATCATTGGTAAGCTAATCTTGGTGTTGTGGAGGTGCATCATTAAGCACATTCTGCTGTGAACTTGAGGCATTCTGTACCATCAGTTCTTGATTAATAAGTCTGTTTGAGCAAGTGGCTTGATTATGAGGCTAGTTACAAGGGTAGCACCACTCATAATCTGTTGCTAAGTTGTTTTGAATAGGGACAAGATCCTTGACTACACTAACAGGTGCTGGAGCATAAGCCTGAAAAGGTCTAGCATTTGCCCCTGTCTCGGGCCCTAATAGTTGCTTTGATAAGCTTGTCTATTACCTTGATATTGTTGTTGCTGACCTAAATTCTGCTGTTGATAGGGCTTGTTGTATGTTTGCTGCTTCTCCAAGGTCACAAGCTTATTTCCAAAAGTTTGTAATAAAGTTTTGATCTCCTATAGCTCATTTGAAGATCTTGAAATGACAACTTCTTGTGTTATATCAGCTAATACTGCTGGAACAGGTGGCAAAGGTGCAAAAGGTGGTATCTACAAAGGGATATTCGAATGAATATCTGGAAATATAGGCAGTGGTGGTCTAGGAGCAAGTTTACCAGCCTGTATTAGGCTGTTTTAAGCTCTGATTGCTACTTCAAATGCATCTGGTAGAGACACTCCTCCCATTGACTATATTAAAACTGAAATGTCGCTATTTATAGCTCTAAGATAATAAAAGAAAGCATATTCAGGTGAAGACCTCACTGTTGCAGGGATTCTATCCCAGGTTCTTTGAAATCTGAAATTAAAATCATTAATTTGCTCTTGTGGAGTCCTCTTAATCGTAGTTAATTTTTCTAATAAAGATAAATTATCAGACCTATCCTGAAATTGTTTATGCAACTTGTCTCCAAATTCATTCCAAGTTGTGATTGAGCTGACTGCTAAGCCCCTATACCATTGCACAACTCTTCCTTTCAGTGAAGCCGCTAATAATCTCACAACAACATCCTTTTGAGTTATGTGATGTAATCCACATAACGAAGCCACATCATGCATATGTTCAATCGGGGTAGTCTGATCTTCCCTAGTGAAAGTTGGCATACTTTTCAAGGCTACTATTGGAATATCATTATGCTGTGTCAAATTTAAGGGACTCCTTCCATTGAAAGCAACAAATGATTGATTCCTCGGAGCAACCATTGGAGGTGGCTGAGGTGGATTTATTTGCACTCTAGGTGAAATAGAGAATGGGACAGCAATATGAGATCTCAGAGATGGAGGAGTAACTTTGGCTCTTCTGGAATAAACATATGTTGTCCCTGGACTTTCTGTTGCTCTGCCTTGTCTTCTTGGTGGTGACAACTGCAAATATTCAAAAGGGAAAGAGCTGCTCCTTGTCTGAACTCTTCTCATAAACTGTAAAAGCCCTGGTCCTGAAGTGCTTTCTCTTATGGAGTCACCAATTATGCAAAAAATGACTTATGTGAAGTCTGAAACTTGCCGGTTGCATAGCAAACCAACAATATCACGTGGAACTCATCCCACCAGGTGTGCCAAAAACTATTGCCACTTGGATTTTGCACCCTGCTGAATATAAAATTCAACAATCCAATGCAACATGGGAAGACCTCTAAAGATTTGGGTTTCTTGTAAACTAAGGTCAACCTCTAGAGAAGGCCGGCTTCCTTTGTGTTATCACCTAACTACCACTCTTTGAAAGAAAAGGGAACAAGGAATGTATTAAAATTAAAACTTAAACCTACGGTGATACACCAAATTGACAGAAAACATGGAATAAAGACAAGATGAAAATACACTAAGAAACTAATGAGAGATATCTCATTTACTTAACATAACTTTGTGAACTTATGCATCATTATTGAAAAGGTTTAATCTGATTATATATTTTAAGAAGGAAAGATGAATTTCACAACTTTAAAGTTCAAATGCAGACTTAGAAAACACAGTTCAAAACTTACATAATCTAAAAAGAAATGAAAACAGTATGAAACACCAACACTGGTTTCCAAGGTAATCTCTATATGTTATATTCCAGATTCTAGTTTAGTTACAAAGCATACATCAGCTGAGAAAGGATTTAAGAGAAATCACTAAATCTCCAGAATGCATAATCCAAACTCCTTTTCAAAGAGGCAAAAATTCCCTATATACAAAAAGATGTCGGCCCCCAGGGCTTACAAAAAATATCATCCCCTTCAGAAAGATCTGCCCCTAGATCTTTTCAAAATAAAGTTAATGCTATGTCCTCGCTGTCCATGTCGGTGAAGAGTTGCTCCAGGAATGACCTCCTTGATCTTTTGCAATGTATTTAATGTGCCAACCTCTGGCCTCTGTGTTCCCTTTCAAACCTCCCTGAATAGCTACTTGAATTCTTTGAAGCCTTTATCATTAATGTTTATTGACCTTTTCAAGTTGACATCCTAGCCGTCCCTACGGTTTTTGCCCTTCTGTTTACTGATGACACCTCCTAGATATCGATCTGATTCATCGCTTTATTCTCAGAGTAGATCCACGTTGCTTATGCTCTGTTGATCTCGTTCACAAGGGTCAAACTACCACAACTCTCCTGTAGCTTCCTCCGATTGGTTGAACTCGTGTCACATGGGATCGCCTGACGGTCAGAGGTCGTTCAGACCGAAAAGCATGTCCGTGAGAAACATGTTGTGTCTCCTCGATGTGATTATACTCCACAACAACATTCGACAAGACACACGACGGTTGGAAAGACCTCAAAGCGAGCGGCCAAAGTTATATCAATATCAAAAAAATGTCATCAGCAAGACAAACATTCATTGGCAAGACATCATACCGAACGCAACACCTTTCCCCAATGCCGGTTGTCGCCAGGAGTCTTACCGAAACATACATACCCATTGGCAAGAAAATCGCTTGTCGACAAGTGGTCGCAATAGGCTCCATTAGTCATACCGATATCCCCTTTTCCATGGGCAAGTTGATCGCTATCGGCAAGACACAATTCTTTCGGTAGGACCTCATAGCGAGCTCCCTGTTTCTCCCCGAGCTTACTTCATTTCGGTAAGACCCTATCGGGTCGGCGAGACATCTTGGAAAGCCCAAAACCTTTTAGCGAGAACTCCATTCTTTCGGTAGGACATCTCCCTGAGACCACCATCTTATACCAAAGGAACCATCCTTCAGTAAGATATCACTCGATCGTCGAGATGTTAGAATGAGGCCCCTCCTTTCTTTGCGATGACATTTCTTTTCACTGAGACCTCACAGTGAACGCAAACCCCTCTCCATGGGCTCTAAGATTTCTTTCAGTGAGACACTGGCAAGTCAGGAAGACCTCACGCCGAAGCCCCATCATTATATCACTGTGCTCCTCTGTCGGCGAGACACCCATGTGTCGGTGTGAGCTCCTGGAAAACTTAAAACATTACCCCAAAGCCACTTCACTTGGCGAGACCACCAGCGGTTGGTGAGACCTTATGCTAAAGGCAATCCCCTTCGCCGAGAGCTCCATTTATCGGCCAGAGGTCATAGCGAAGGGAAACCATTAACCCTGACGCCGGCCTTGTGAACAATTGTCGGCGAGACATCCCAAGCAGAGAGAGATATAAGATTTCACAGTGACCGAGATGTCTTGGTGACCTGAGGATTTCAAATGAATATAACACAATGCTAGTCGACAATACATAATACTGGTCTCAACGACCTTCCTCATTAGGAGTTTAATGCAAAATCAGAAAAAGGGATGCCTTCCAATAGACCTCCCTGTGACTTAGCATCAGATGCATGATTTATCCCTTGTGGCGAATGTTCCCATTGGCCTTCATGAACTCCTGAAACATAGATGCCTTGCTTGATTGAGCCTGTAGGTGAAAATCGGGTAACAGGTACCCCAAGTTGACGGGGTCATAACTCCTAGCCCATTGGATGAAAATTGGACTTCTTAGAATCTTTGAAAAAATCTCCAAAAGAACTAGTTTGAGTTGCCTACAAGGAATTCTACAACACCTTTCCTAAGCAACAAATGAAAGTCCTTAAGACAAATTTTACTCTTAAGGCCTTCAAAAATACAAATTATGGAAACATATAAATAAAAAAAATAGTTTTTTGATATTTTGCATCTTTGCGTGTGCATATGCCATTCAAGTGCTAGGAAGCATAAAAGTGGTTGGATAAAAATTTGAATTTAAATTTTTATTAACTTGGTTTCCTGTTAACTTAGTCATTTTAATCTTAAGCATTTATATAGAGACAAATATAATGGCCTTCTATATGGGAGTAAGACACAATTGCAACTAAGTTGCAAGCACAAATCAACACAACAACAACCATATGCATGAAACAAAAGAGTATTTGAGAATGTGACTTGTTAGGACATAATGTTGTTAGAGGTCATACCCTTATAACATAGATTTTTCTAATATAGGGTTATAAAAATTTATATGTATTATATGTTATTAAATATATCCAATTTAAAATAATTATAGTCTAATAACTATTAGATTATTGATTATTTATAAGTAGTAGTTTGAATATTTTTGACGAATAACCCTTCAAGTATTTTACCTCCCTTTCTATATTTAAGGAGGTTCTCTCATTGAAAATTGGTAATAATTGGAGTTTTTGCACAAGACTATAAAGATCATGTGGACGTGAGAAGTGGTTCCCTATGTCCACTCTATGTTTTAATAGTCCATTTTTCTTTACTTAAAAAGAATTTTCCCTATGTATATATTATGCAATGTGTTAAATTTGTATATCTTCTAATTCTCATTTTATTCATCTTATATTTATTTTTGATAATTAGTAACTTAAAATCCTAATTTCTAACTTGATACACATCAAGTTAGGCTTTGCTAATCATTTATATAAATGTCTCACATATGTTTTTAAAACTTTATACACTTAAATGTATTAATTCCATTAGCAATAACACATAATGATATATAGGTACATAAGGTGGGAAAAATAAAATATGTTTTTTCACATCAAAAAGTATCACATAAGGGATCATGTTCAATATTTTATAAATCAATGGATCATCAATCCACAACATGCTTGACAAATGAAATTATGATCCTACAAAGAAGAACATTATATATACAACACTTTCATCAATTTCATCATCCGAACATTCACAAATCAAGGATCATAAATGTTTAACCTTCTAAAAATATGCCTTAAATTGACAACAAATATGATTAAAATAATTACATTAAATTTTAGAGTGATTTATAAATGACAAGACAACACATAAAACTCAATTTTATTTTACATATCCATGTAAATATAGAAAAATGATGATACTACAGTATGGCTAGAGATTCAAGAACAACATTTTAACCTTGTTTGTGATAAAAATAAAATAGAATCACTAATGTTAGCCTATATCCTCTCTACACTTCACTAGTCCAAGTGCTTTTATCCTCAAATAAATTGTCTTTTTCCTCACTCTTATGAATTTTACACCTCAAATATAGATGACCATTTATCAATCCGATGTCATTTTGACAAGACACAATCATGCCTTTTTAAGTTGGTTATATCAAATTTAACCATACCCTCCTCCTTAGAAATGAGGAACGTGTGTCACTTAGTTAGAAAATTACAAGTGATGAAGGAATGTTAACCTAGTTCGAAATTGTGTTCTTTCAATCATAAGACACATTTCTATATTTTTCTTGACACTCTATCATTTGAATCCACCCAACCCACACTAAATGGGTGCTTTGGAATAGAGTATAGATGCCATAAAACCATAAAGGATACAAGATTTTCATCTATAGTTGTACATACTCAAAGTCCAAATAGACATGCTGCTCCTCATATTTGAGACAAATGCCTAAGTACATATTGACATGATGGAGTTTGTAAAGCAAGATTATCTCTTTAGATACTACTTAATCACCATTTTATTCCCACACATGTTTGAGTTGATAGTGAACCCCACAACTCCTAGAAATCCTTGCAACCAAAATGCCTGCCACAAGCAAGAGATTAAAGCAACTAATTTTCTATGCAACCAAGAGAGAAAAGATTGAATCTAGAAGAGCACTGATATGTGCAATGTATTAACCTGAATGATTCTGAATTGCACATGCATTAATGATTACAATGAATGTGCATGCTTATATAAGAAAAACACAAGCAAACCCTAGATGGAGATTTGACTAGATAGTGACAAGTGTTCTAATCTCATGCAATGAAAAAAATTGTCCTAACTTTAGTTCAAACTAATAATAAAAAAACACTCCTAAGTTTGGCTTAAGTGAATAAAGTAATAAGGGACTTAATAATTAATTAATGATTAATTAATTATCAAGTGATTATCCTAATTACTCTAACACCTTCGTAAGATCAACTTAGGGAGAAGCTGTAAAACCTTGATGTAGAATGAAATGATGGATGCATGGATGGGTCTTGGATACAAGTCTTGATGAGGTACCCATGTACAAATAAATGAATCTCTCATAACTAGAGAAAATGAGAAAGCCACATGAGAAAAATGCCTCTCCAAAAGAGAAAAAGAAATGACTACACTAGTGAAAGAAGGATAGGAGGACTAAATGTGACCCCCCATGGATTGCTTCTATCATGCAAGTACAACAAATGCCCCCCTGATAGGAGAGAGAAAATGAGGATATGAATCCCCCATAAAGAAGTAGCTCCTGTGCCAATGACAAACGTTTGAAGACATAATATGATCCACTGCCTGCAAACAACATATCTCCCCTTAGGAAGAAATAATTCCATTGGTGATTGGAGAAACCAATGCAAAAGAATAGGTGAATTTGGAATCCAAATCCAAATGGTGTACCTCTAAAAATTGCTTACGTATCCACATGTTGGAAAGCAATGATGTCAATCCAAGATCTTATGAAGACTAATATAGAACAAGCTATAAAGGCGATGAAGATGGTGGGATTACATTGTTGATGTGTTTGTCAAAAAAGAGGAGATGAGTGTCCTCAAAGCAATCCTCTAGATATGTAGTTTGAGACTCTACAAACAAGGATGATATGTTTGCAAGATATGAATCCCAAGTAGCTATGTTTGGAAGATGTATGATGTCCTGTTGCATTGAATCAATAGGGGACAAGGATGTGGTGATGTTAAACTAATCAGGAACAACAAAAGATGATGTAGTCTCAATTTGAAGAGTGGGAACATGAAGACAAGTCTCTGAACCATCAGAACATGAAAGACTTGTGATATACTCAAGCTCCTCTAAATTATCACCATCAAAGGGTTTGTAATCTGCATATGCAAGAGGGATGAGACAATCTACAATAAGATCCTCTGGGTATGGATAGATATGAGGGTCTCCACGGATCTCCCAAATTCATGTCCAAAGTATGTGGGGACATTCAATGTTTGATACAACATACATAGTGTCAAGATCAACACTAGAACATATAACCCCTACAATATGATCTCTTATGATGCACCATGCTAATAAAATGCTTGGTGTGTTTGGTGTAGATATGAGTCCATATAGATAAGGAAAAATATCAAGCCACATGAGATGTGTCAGGATGCCATTTTTCCAAGACTCATAATTGTCCTTGTCCAAGTTGATCACAAAATGATGAATAGAAAAACCCATGATACTCACTCAAATGAAAAAAATTAGAGACTAACAATCTCAGTACTGATAAAACAGATCAAATGATGTCATCTCACGTAAATAGATCCTTTCCAGGTGCCAAGATGTCCAAGTAATTAAGCAGAATGTGAAAACACAAAATACTAAATAAAATGTACCTAGAGTATATTCCGGAAAAAGTGGATGGATAGATCTAAGGAGCTATGAAATACCTTTCCAATGCCACTTGAATCGTGAAAATCAGAGATACAGGCACAAATTTATGAGCTCAAAAGTGCAAAATGAAGATATGACTTTGAATGAGAATAATAGAAACTAGCAGCAAAATCTGATAATGAGACCTGCTTCACTAGAAAGTCCACAGAATCAACTTTCCAACAATATCTCTTTTGCCCAATTTCGACACCCAAGTTATGCCAAAAAAAAAACTACTCCTTTAGGGAAAACTAGGGTTAGGAGGGGGTTGAGAGGGCCTATCATAGGGATGACATCAACATGATGTCATGCTGATGTGAACACTTTACTAGTTTAAATTTGACGGCCTATCAGATGTTGATGGAAAAAAGACAAGTTTCTCGAAAAAGTAGATTCGCCTGAAAAGATAGAATATTCCAAATTTGAAAATCTGGAAAGAATATTCCTTGTCAAATTTTTGTAGGGTTTTGTGTTGATTTTGCTGGGGATTTTGATTTGTCTACTAGAATATGCCTTTGAAGATTCACCGCCTGTTAAAGAGGGCCCACTAGAATTTGTTTGAGGTGCCGCCAAAGAATTTTTTAAATTGCCACTTGTAACTTTTGGGAGCCTACTGGCTATTGATTGGAGTAGCTTTTTAAAGCCATTGAGAGCTTTAATCAAGCCAATGACTTCAACTTGCCATTGTCGGCCTCAGGCTTGTAGGGTAGGACTATACCTTGTAGCCAATAATAATTTTTTTCCCTTTTTTGAATTTTTTTTTGCTTTTTTGAATTGTTTTTTTTTTAAAGCTTTGTCGATTTTCCAAAAAAAATTTGATATATTTTTAAAATTTTATGGTAAAATATTTTAAAACCGAATTTTTTAAAATTTTGGATTTTTTATGTAAAAACTAGAGAGATTTTGTTTTTATTTTCTGGAATTTTTTTTGTAAAAAACCAAAGAAATAAGAACCACTATACTTGAACCTCACCGAGGCACAAATAACAGATCTGGGTTTTCCTAGATTTGTGTGCCTTTAATTTTTTTGCTTTTTTTGCAACTTTTCCAATCTAGATTTTTGGACAATCATTCCTTATGTTTTCAACTGTTCTAGACGCAACAGTGATTCCCGTTTCACCCTAGGATGAGTTGATTTTTCCCTCAAGTTTGAATCTCCCAAAATTTAGACAGGAAGCTATAGATCTAAAGCTCTGATACCATGTTGGAGTTGATTGTAAACCCTACAGCTCCCAAAAATCCCTGCAACCAAAATGCTCCTCACAAGCAAGAGATCAAAGCGACTAATTTTCTATGTAACCAAGAGAGAAAAGATTAAATCTAGAAGAGCACTGATATGTGCAATGCACTAACCTGAATGGTTCTGAATTGTACATGTGGATTAATGATTACAATGAATGTGCATGCTTATATAAGCAAAGCACAAATAAACCCTAGATGAGGATTTGACTAGATAGTGATAAGTTTTCTAATCTCATGCAATGAGACAACTTGTTCTAAATTTATTTCAAACTAATAATAAAAAAGAACTCCTAAGTTTAGCTTAAGTGAATAAAGTAATAAGGGACTTAATAATTAATTAATTATCAAGTGATTATCCTAGTTAACCTAACAACATGAAACCTCTAAAATTGTTTATAATATTTGTACATTTGTAGACCTAACAACTTAGAGATCATTGGGTTTGATTCTTGGGAAGTCTCCACTAGCTTCAATCTTTTTGTGTCTACCTCTATCATGATTTCCACATCCTTGTCACTTGCCACTATGATGCATTTTGTTGTGTCTATAATTGAAATTGTGTAAAAGTGTTTTTGATTAGATAAGTAGGGAAAGGGCCCTGATCCTGTGGTTACAAATCCAAAACAACAAACAGAGGAATAGGCTGGGAAGAACAACACCAACCCCTACCAGAAAACCACAACAAAATGGAACAGAGGCCTAGAACCCCAAATTGCAACCACATAAACATCATCATCTTAATCAAAAACAAAATCCCCAAATTAATCCCAAAAATAGTGCACAGACCATTTATGAGGTTAACCATACTCCAATAGGTACGAAACCATAACATTGCTATCATGAAATAACACTTTGGGATAATAAAACTAAGCACCAATAGATTTAGAGTAGCCATTAAACTAGAGTAGAAAGATAAGTCTTGAGGTCACACTCATCATTGCACGACACATGAGTCCATTGGCTTCCTTCAAATTCATCCACCACATAATTCCACATCTTAGCTAACAAAACAGGCCAAACAACCATCCACAACACAACAAAACAACACCCAATCACCATAACCTCCCCAAGGGTGGATAAAACAACCTGAAAATCTAACCAAATATTGTAGATTTTAAAACATTTTGAAACCAACAGATGATGAGACAACCATCTCACAACCTTCTTAACTCTTAGAGTATCCAAATCAAATCTGAACACAACAAAAAGGCTGAAGAAGCAAGTAAAATCCGTCATCCAACAAACATCTCCACTACGGGAACCCTATTCACTACAACAAAGAGTCTCCACCATACTCGAACTCCCCCTCAATAGGAGTGGTCTCCACCTCAATTGGAGTAGCGAAGGAGAAGAATTACTAAAGAAGCATAAGCAACCTGCCCCACTCTTAGAACCCTTCTCCACCTCTAAAGGAGAGGACTCCACCTCTAAAGGAGAGGACTCCACCTCAATAGGAGACACCATTTGTAGAGCCAGGAAGGAAGCACACACCCCCGTAGAGAGAGTACACATAGTAGTCATGAGTAACAAGAGCACTTAGGCCTTCAAAAAGAATTTAGAAAGCAAAGCTCCCAACATAGGCAACAACAAGCCTTGCCAAAGAAAAATAAGTATTTCAAGAAAGAAACAAACAAAGGCCTCCTTCAACATCACAAAAAACTCCAAACAACATTCAAACCAACCCCAACAAGAGCTAGAACATCCAGAGCCTCAACTTTGAAACTCATCAGCAAACCAACAAAGGGGGACACCTTTCCAACAAGGAGGACATTGAAAAATTCCTCTAACACCATGTTCATATTTTCACCATTAGCTTGATACATAATAGGAACATAAACCAAAATAGAACACCTTTCGAACTCATTAACAAGGAGCCCAAATTCTAAGAGAAGGGCTATAGCGAAAAGCTTGGCATAAGCATTGTAGAACAATAGGAGAAGAAGGAACAAACTGCTTAACCACAACCTCAAAGCAACCCAAACAAAAGGAAGGGATGAGACCCCCATAGATCCTCTAGGACACATAGTAGAAAGCAACAATCCCCAACCACACTGGGGAGAAAAGGACAAGAGCTTCGAAAAATCCATGGAAACAACTTCCAACAGTAAGCCACAACAGAGAGGCAACATGAGAACAACAATCTCCCAAATAGTCAAAGGCACACCAAAAATTAGAGCACCAATTCCATTGGACAAATCCAAAGCAATAACCAAGACTCCTCCCCAACCAGAGAATAACCTCCCTCCAACAAACATATAAGCAACAAGATACAAAAAATTAGAGGTAGTAGATCAGGGCAAAAAAGTCCCAAGAGCCACACCCGAACCAAAATTTTTTATACAATGAATATGCAAAATACAATAGTCTTTTCCATCAAGGACACGTTGCAAAACAAGCAAAATCCAAGGCTTGCGAGAGCACCACAAAGGACAACTCAAGATACTTAGGCCAATCACCTTTCCTCCTTCAACTAGATTAGCAATAGGAACCATAGTGAATGCAACCCTGAACCTAGCCCAACCATCCACCAAGGAAAAAAATCAACAACCAACAACAAGAGAGAAGAAACATTGTGTCCCGTAGGAGACAGCCAAAACAGAACAAAATATTTTAAGAAAAAATGAATAGAAAAGGCCTAGAATTCCCGCTCAAAACAATGCTCTCAAGAAGACAAAGTGTAACTAAAAAGAAAATGGAGCAAAAAAGCCCCACGAGATAAACAAGGAGGCTCACTACAAAGCCACCCACACCAAGAACAGGAAAAGACAAGAAACTTTCCAATGACATGACTCTAGTTGCAAAATCAATCGAGCTACCAGGGGCGTCCTCTAGCAGCCTCAAGGCTTGAGGAAGTAGCTAGGCATAGGAGAGAAGAACCCAAACTTCCACATTCACAAAAATCCCCCAGCCAACAGGCAGGGGCTGGAAACACCAACCAGGATATTAATAGCTCAACAACAACTGGAATCCCACAAACAGGACAAGGGGGAAGCCAGAGGAACAAGGGCTAAGAATCCTCCTTCACAGGATGCAAGAGGATCTAGGGAAGGGACGAAAGAGTAGCAGAGGGAGCCCAAAGAACAAAGGCATGGCCAACCATGCCATTGAAAAGCCACCCAAAACACCAAGGAACAATAGGAGCAGTGCAAAAAACTAAAAGAGGAGCTAAAATTGCATTGCCATCTTCCTCTAAAGAATTCAAACTACCTCTCTTGCCTACACGCATTGCCATTTTAAGTAATTTTCCATCATGTTCATGTAATAGTGTTGTGGCTACTTTCCCTTATAATTGTACAAAGTCCTTTCAACTTTTGCAACAACAAGAAAACTATTGTGTCATGACACTTGTGGAAGATAATGCATCTTAGCACATGCAATGATGAAGGTAGTCAGGTCCACTAACAACTTGGGCTTTCCCTAGTGGATAGTTAGCCATTATATGCCCTTCACCATAGCTAGTTTTCATTTTTGTGGCACTTGCAAGTTGTTCCATATACACAACATTTGAATCATCTCCTTGGGATGTTTCATCAACCTAAATGATGGTGGTTCTATCCCAAGGTTTACAAATGCACCACATACTCTAGTGCATCCTTTTAACTAGCTACCATGGGTTGAACTAGCTTGTGCTAGATATGTAGTGTCAAGTCATTGATGAAAGAATGTTTTTGTATGTCAAAGTCAATAATTTGTGATCTTAGATACCAATTCCTTGAACTACTAATCATACCTCCACACAATTTCACTTGGGAGTTGCTTGATTTCCTAAGAAAAAGTGATATTATTGTGAGCTAGTTTTGGATAGTCTAATCGAACAAGAAATTTTTTGAGATAATGTTTGGTGTTGTTAAGATTTTACTAATAATATCAATCTTGTATGTGATCATTTTGTGGTTACAAACAAATTATTTTTTTCTTTTTGTCATCTATGATGTTGGTGCACCACTCAATTTTGCATATATTCTGATGTTTCACGACATCTTCAATTATACTAGTGATATTAATTTTATGAATCCCCCATTTTACATGAACTAACTTCATACTTTAAATATATGTGTTGATTATGAGGAGGGAAAAATTTTCCATTATTCTTAACATATAATTTATTGTATATTAAACAAAATGCTTAACTATTATTCAAGTTATCCTAATTGACAATTGAGCAATGATTGAGGTCAAGTTCATGGTTGTTACAAGGAAATTTTTTAAATATTAGCCTAGGAAGGGATGATGCCCAATAACTTACTAGATTAGGCCAACATATGCTAGCACATAATAGAAATGACTCCCTAAAGTTGCACAAATCATTGGTGTGGTGTAGAAATGTATGCTGAATTTTTTTCTTATAGTTGTGTAAGATCCACATCAAAATCACACCATTTTTACCATTCATGTCCAACTACCATTCAACATGGTAGAAAATGTAATTTTAATAGCCAATACATTTCAATAGATGAGCAATTGAAAAATTCAATAACCATTTTATGGTGAACAAGAAATAATGGTAATAGTTTATGTACACAACATCCATACTAAGGAATGCAAGTTTTATGTTGTGATATGACAAGGAATGCGTTGCCTACCTAAATAAAACAAACAAATCAAACTCTATTTATGATGAGTAAAGTCAAATATAAAAGTCATAGCCTCAAAAGACAATAAGTTGATCTAAAAAGAAATTGAATAAATTGATATATCAACATTCACATTTGCAATCTTGGTTTAAATCCACAATAAAGTAGTGATATCATGACCAATTTGGCTATCTATCAATTTCTAGAACATGTTCATAACCTTTGAAGATAAAAGATGAAAAAATAAATGATATTCTCTAATTATTGCTCATTCTCTTGGGTTTACATAAACTAGGAATTTAATACACATGATATCTAATTTACTCTAATATCTAATGATTAAGAAGATACACCATAATTGAAATGGATTGGTTCCTTGTCACATAATTGATCAGATAGCTCAATAATTGTAATGTAACTTATATACCAACATCAAACAATTGATGGTTAGCCTCATCAATGGCTTGGGGAGCATTGATGGATGATGATAACAATTAATTAAATTCCATGACAAAATTCCATGCATTATGCCAAACATTTACCATTATGCTTCCATTTTTTTGAGAAGCAAGCCTAGAAAGGATAGTTCATGCATTTCTTAGAGATTTTTTATAGGTATTTTATTATATACTTATTAAGTTACTAGATGAACACCTATTGCTTTAAAACATGGAAATTAATACCTATTTAAGTTTGTGACAATCACATACCTTAATGAGTTTGTAAAATGAGTTAGTTCAATTGTCATTTATTGGAGGGTGTTGAATAAATCTTTTAGCTAAAATTTCTATATTACCATATATAGATGAATTACTTATTACAAGTGAATCAATTCTATTTTGTCACTAAAAATGGTTATATTCTAGGATCAATTATAAGTATTTCAAATAGGTATGCACATTACTTTAAGAAATGTAACATGATCAAATTAGTTGTTAATACAATCAGTATTTGTTTAAAACCTAAATCTAGGGTTTTTGCAAAATACTATATGAACATTTGAAAATGAGAAATTCTCATTAAAAAAATCTATTATATATTTTAATATTTTATTGTTCTCACAAATTATTTGATTATTGTGTTACTAGCTATATTGGTGATCCTAATTATATGAAATCTACCCAATACTATATCTTCAAAAGAAATGGTGTAGATGCTATCATATAGATGGAGTAATAGTTAAAAAAACTACCTTCTATGGATCTTTAATCAAAAGGTTGAATATAAAAGTAGCTTCAAATGCATTAATGTGACTAAAAGATTAGTGGAAAAGTTTTTGAATACAAAAGTAGCTTCACAAGATTTAATGTGACTTAAAATTTTAATGGAAGAGGTTTTCATCTAGGTTCCAGTAGAAGTTCCACCTTATTATATGATAATCAAACTATTTTAATTTTACCTAAGGCTCTTACTTCTAAAGAAAAAAGTGAAAAACACATTGAAGATCATGGGAACTCAAGGAAAAGTATTCCATTATAAAATTTCTCTCCAATTCTTTTCATCTGATTATCCAATGGAAGATATACTATAATCAAGAGGAAATAGGCTAGAATCTCAACAATCATATAAAAAATATTTGTGTAGTATCAAATTCACCAAATTCAAATTAATGCTTGGCCTTGGGTGAGATGCCATTGGGGGGATTGTACATGTTTATGACACATCCTAGCGGCTAAATCTTGGATACAACTCCTAATAGTCATAACATAAGACCTCTAGTAATTATATATATAAGTTCTTTGGATGTATTGTAAATTCTTATCTCTTTAAATCTCCCACTTGTAAAAGCATTGTACTATATAAGATCTCCTTATGTATTGAACCTGAGGGAGGCTATTTTGAGAAGTCCCATGATTCAATTAAAACTCTATAAGATCTCATATAAAGAATCATTTTTAAAACATTGGGATTATAAATTATGATAATATGACTTCATGTAGTCCATAGTACATATTCTTCATTTTGACATATATTTGTGTCCTTGTTATTGCTATCAAAGAAGACCTATGCTAATATGGTACTTCATTTTTTTAATAAAAATTGACATGTGATGCCCCTTATTAACATTAATGACGAGGGTGCTAACCCAAGACAAAAAATATCACACACAAGAACCAAAGAATGTTCTTTATTCAGAATAATAAAATGCTTACATGCAGAGGATCCCAAATCCTCAAGTTCTGTAATACATCCCTTACAGAAAATTACAAAAGTTCCCTTTTTCCCATATGCATTCTTTTACCCCCAAAAAGCTACGCAAAAATAAGAAACTAGCCCCTAAATAACTCCTTTTCTGTTTGGAGCCAAAACACATTCGAATTATGAGTTTTAGTGGTTTGGCACCAAAAATTACAATTTGAAATTCAAATTTTAAAACTATATTAAAAATTAGCACATTTTTGAAAATGCACCAACTTCCGGGAGCCATAATTTTTGATCCGGGACTTTGTTTGACAAACCGTTTGAACCGTTGGAAAGGTCTTGGAGTGAAGAACATGCTAAGAAACTTCTCTATCAATTCTGATGACTTCTAGGCCCGTACAAGACTGTTCAGTTCCTCAAACTAGATTCAGAAGATTTTTTAGGGCAAAAAGAATAAACTGAAACTTGAATAACTTTGAAACCATGAATGATCTTGACCTGTTTCTTTCGCCAAAGTGCTTATTTTTTTGTCCCGAAGATTCCTATAAATTTCTGCCTCCTCATGCCTTCAAATTCAAAATTGCTAAAAATAGAAATTGACTAGAAATAACAGAAATGCAATTATGAAAGTTGGGAACTCTTATTCGATGAAAAGGGTATCCTGAAATGCAAAAACATCTACAAAAATCTAACAAAAAGGAAACATAAAGGAAAACATATTTTTGGGTGATGCAGGATTGCCTTTACACCACTGGATGCTCCTACATCAATTAAGGGGGAGTGCCAAAACATAATGGTATTAGGGGTCATACCCTAACGTATATGTATTGTTATAAAATTTATATATTATATGCTTTATTAAGAATAATCATTTAAAATAATTATAGTATAATAATTGTTAGACTATTGATTATTTATAAATGGTAGTTTTGAATAGGTGTCACTAACACCTCTTCAAGTATTTTTTCCCCTTCTCTTGTATTTAAGGTGGTTATCTCATTGAGAGTTGGTAATAATTAGAGTTTCACACAAGACTGCAAAGGCCATGTGGAAGTGAAGATAAGTGGTTCTCCAAGTTTGGTCTAAATGCTATAATAAATTTTTTGAAAAGTGTTTTAGAATGGAATGATGTTTTATGTAGTTTTCTAACACAACTTAAACAATACTAGACCCAACCCTATTCAATTTCACGCCCTTCACTCTAGTATGAGATTTGGAAACAAATTTGGGAATTCCTTTTCTTTCACCTTGTACTGCTGTCCATGAAATATTATCTTCTCAGTCCTTAGATCAAGGATAATTTGGGGGATTTACCTATAGAGGGCCTATATATGGGCACAACAAGAATAAAGGAATGCCAAGCTAGAGTAGCCAAATGTTGAATAATCACCTTAGGAGAAGGTTGAAACTAATTTGAAGACAATGCAATATTAGATTGAGCAACTTGAGTATAAGATGGGTGTGAATCACTAATAGAAGCCAATGGAGTAGTAAGAGTGGAACTCACAAAAGTCCCATGCCATCAATATTAGAAGCTAGAAGACCCAACATCATTAGAAGCCTTGTCATTGTGTGAGGAACCATTAGCTAGACAATAAAAAATATGAGTAGTCAAGCATTCTTAATAGGCATTCCTCCACCATGTTGTTGTGTCCTTGTGCTAGGAGAGTGGATAATTAGAAACTAGGTGGCTGATGAAAAAGCATCAATGACATGTAAAGGGGAGGTCCTCATAGTCAAGCAGTTGAATCAAAGTCCTATCTCCCACCATCAAAATAATATCCTTGTGAAGTGGCTTGGAGATATCAATGTCCATTGGGATACAAGTGAACATAGAGTGACCCATGTAAGAAGTAGTAAAGACAACCTTCATGAAATGACCAATAGTATTTCTAATTCCTTCATAGCAAGAATCTTCCTAGAATTGGAGGGGAAGATTCACACACATTCCTAACATTGAGAGGTTTATAAAGGGGGTTGAAGGAGATAGATTAAGTCTTAATCAAGAAAGAGTTCTCTCCCCACATCTATAACCTATAGTTAAGCAAACAATTTCTATCATTTGAAGATGTAAAAGACACAATGAATAAGCCCTTGACACATGGGAAGAGATTGATCTTTCCCTTGATGAGAGGCTTTGATGAATCCAACACAAAACTATCTAAATCAGGAAGGGAAGGAAACAATTTGTAAAATATACAAACCAATCCCCAATGTAGATAAAAATCATTTCTAATCACATCTTGTCTACAAAAAGCCATAAGGGAAGATTTTGCATAGGAGAGGGGCCATAATTTATCTTGTAGAGGGTGTTCATGAATTCTTGTACATACAATAGTCATATAGGACTAGTGACTCGACCCTGAAGTAGAATAATTAACACCATAAGTAGTACAATAAATAGGAGAAATAGTCCTTAGAGAAGACATGTACTTGAAATTACTAACTCCAACTCCTACGTTATTTCTAGAAACAAACAAATGACTTATGTTGTGAGTGACCAAAGTAGAGCCATTGCGATATTCATGAGTTAAGGATGGTGTGCAAACCACAAGATTGGAGTCCATGATCAAGAGAGGAGCAATTACCAAGTTGACACAATCGCCATTACATGCAACAAAGGAACTTGGATATGATGAAAAAAGAGATTCAAACTAGGTGCTAGAGTTTTAGGGGTAGGCAGAAGAGATGAGAGGACCATCACACATTATATAATTTATCTAAGTAGTTGAATATTTATGATATCCAATCTATCAATAATTTAGACACTCGAGTTTACCATATTGTTATGTTGAAGTTATTAATTTTTTTTTACTTGTGTAAATGTTTGAAAAGGAACTATGAAAGGTAGGATCATGAAATAACCTTCACTTATACAATCACTTGGATAGTTTTAGAGATAAAATTACTAATGAGTATTTTTATTGTATAAAGATTTGAGTTTGTAATGTTTAAGTTGTTTAAGTTTGTGTTGGCTATATTGCTAGGTGAAATCACAATACCATGTCTCACTTTTTGGTCAAGATGGACATTTATATCAACATTTTTAACTGAACCTTGACCTTCTAAGACCAATAAAAGCTAAATCGTTAAGAATTTGAAGATGCTACAAACTAGTGATTTGTGGAAATTTGTGTGTATATTCTAAATATATATATTTTTTAATTTTTATTTGAAATAAATCATGAATATTTCAACATCTCATTTAATAAATAGTTTTAAACAATAAATAACATTTTTAGAAAATAACATTTATGTCATCAAACATAACTTTATTTCTAGAAAGGATAAAATTATAATTTTTAAAATGTAGATTCTTAACATCAATATCTAGGGCAAGGATATTTTTTCATAATTTTTTGTTACATATTATTTTTTAATTAATTTTTGAAGTCACTGTAACTATAATTTGGACATAGGTGTATGTTGTCAAACATAACTTGTGTATATATCGAAACCCAATTTCTTTTGGTGAAACAAGGACAAAAATACCTAGGGAAAATGCATTTTTTAATTCTTTTTACAATGGTTTACTGTTTTTCCACCTCTATAGAATGAAGAACTTGATGTTCGGTGAAAAACCTATGTTCAGTAAAAATTAAAAATTAAATACATAATAAAATGAAAAACATCAAAACTATACTTGTTGGAAAGATCATTTCGAGTTCTATGACAACATTTTGATAGGTGTGATGAGACTCTATTGTGGGTATGATTTAATACTAAAGGGGTTCTATCCAAGAGGGTCTTATCTAACCCTCTTCAATTAAAACCCTTTAGATGAAACCTCTCAAGGCTTAAATCACTAGTTTTTCTAAAAATAAGTGATTTCGGGCAAAAATCAGGATGTCCCAAAAGTGAGACACACTATTGTGGTAGCACCCTATTTGAATTTCTTAATGAATTGTAAAGGAAATAATATAAAATAAATGATAAACTATATTATAGTATTGCTAACTAATAACTAACCTATATACTAACTATACTAGTTAACCTATAAATAAAATTGAAACTTAAAATAATAAAAATGTAAATCTTGAAATTTGACTAAATGTAATTGTCTGATAGAGATTGAAAAACGTAATCCAAATGAATCTATGAACTTTATCCTTAGAAGGAGATTAAATTTGAACAATGTGAAAACTGCTAGCTATTTGGGGATGACTAAAGGTGTAAATAAAGTAAAATTATGGTTGTGAATGTGTGATAGTTAAAGAGGTGCAATGAATTGAGTTGCACATAAGGTTTAGAAGATACTAAATTTATAATTCCATAACTATTAATAAATGAAGGAATTGAGAGAAAATGGAATGAGTTCATTAAATAAGGTGCAAGGGACAAGCTACATTAATTGTGGGCATGGAGAATTACGCTCTATTTTAGATATTACTAAAGAATTCTCTATTTCTACAGTTCTTCTACCTTAAATATCCTCACTTCTCTTTTATAACATGTAAAACATCCAAAATTTTCTATGTGGGGAGTCTGATCCTACTTGTGATTCAATGGTTGTGGACATGGGTGGGGTGATCCCTATATGATTTTATGTGGAAAGGGATGACACAAAGGTTCTTGGTTGCCTCTCCAAATTTTAACCCCTCTCTTGGTCATATTCTTCTTATGTTGTGATTTATAGGCAAGAGGTGATTGATAACATAATATTTTATGCTTTCCAAAGTTTCATATATAGATTTAATTTCCT
Organism: Sequoia sempervirens; assembly: GCA_007258455.2. Classification (NCBI taxonomy): domain Eukaryota; kingdom Viridiplantae; phylum Streptophyta; class Pinopsida; order Cupressales; family Cupressaceae; genus Sequoia; species Sequoia sempervirens. The sequence continues at coordinate 231,089 of VDFB02381370.1, read as the reverse complement.
TTTTTCTTCTCTCTCGAACCTACATAAGTGGTTTTTGGAGTCCTATAGGCCACTCACTAGTGGCCCAATCAAGTTGTATCCTTGTGCTAGAGGCTTCTTTATCACAAGTTTTTAATCTACAAAAGATTTAGAGGTGGTGTTGAATGGAAGATTGTGGATGTGGGGAGAACATTCCATCTCTTTAAAAATGTGGCTCCTTTATTTCAAATTTATGAAAGAATCTAACAATTATTCTAGTTTGGGTGAGTTTTCCCAAACCAATTTTGGGATGAATCCTAGTTTGAGGACATTAATAATGTTATTGGTCACTTTTTTAAGGTATATTTCACAATGTATAATATTGGCCACTCTAATTATACATGTATCTTGGTGGATATTGATATTTTCAAGGCTCTTCATCAGAATGTTGTGTTGATGGTTGATGATAGGAAATGGATTTAGTTGATTGATTATGAGGGTCTTTTGTTTTGATGTAAATGGTGCTTTGTTAGTGGACATCTGGCTTCTAAGTTTCTCCACTCTACTTTCACATGTATGATGGTGGATATTTATATTTTCAAGGCTCTTCATGGAGATGTATTGATGGTTGAGGATAGGAAATGGATTTATCTGGTTCATTATGAGGGCTCTATATTTTGATGCAAACAGTGCTTCATTATTTGACATCTGGCTTCTAAGTTCCCCCAATTTTACCACACAAATATGATATTAACTACATGGTGGATGATTTCCCTCCTTGATCATTTGACTATGGATACTTCTATTGTATCTTACTCTCTAATTGATGAGGATCCTTGTCTTTCCTCCTTAGTGTGGGATTACAATTTGAGTGTGGAGGCTCCTCTTAGGGTGGGTATGACCTATTTGGTTTTGTTGTTTCTTACCACAACTTCTCCTTTAGAACCAATTCAAGTTACTCTTGCATATGTTTCTATTTCCAAGGAGGTAGAATATAGGAGGATTCATGCTCTTTCTTAGTTTGAATATTTATTACAACATACAACCTCTTTTATTAGACATTTTTCCTCTTTGTGCAAGAAGACTCTAGTTGAGGAATCCTTCCTTTGTCCTCATTTGGAGGAATTTGAAAATGGTGTATTGGATGATTTCTCAAAAAATGAAAATATATCTTCCTAAGTGGGTTTTAGAATCCCATCCCTAGGTTAATGGTTGTGGATTACAAGGAAGGAAAATGACATTTTATAGGATGGATGGATTGTACAAGGTTCTATGCCTTTTCTTAATCTAGTCTAGTTGTTTGTTGTTTATAGTTGGTTGGCTGTTTTATTTTGATGTATTTAGGTTTGAGTCCATTATATTGGAATTTATTGTCATTGATGTCAAAGGAGCATGAGAGATTAATGGAAATATTATCATTGATGTTAAAGGAAGAATACAAGGAATGTTTTCATTGATGTCAAGATAAATTTCATTGTCTGAGATTGTTGAATATTGTTGTCAACAATGGGATGATAAAATGAGAAAGTGATGAATGTATATCATAAGGAATACTTAAAGTTGAATACAAAATACACAAATAATTTAAGTAATCATCACCTCATTTGATGAAGTCGACCCTCCTAATGCTATCAAAATTTTTGAGAGAGTTTAAAATTATTTTATTAGCTGATGGCTGACCAAGTATGTTCCAAGACAAATAAACACACATATATATTTTAAACCCAAAATAACTTATAATGAAGGAAGTTGTTAATAAAAATAAGAATGACATATATCACTATATAAGTGTAGCGACTATATAGTAGCGATTAACAATTTTAAAAGAGGAGGTGATTAATCTCATAAGGTAGATTATTGACTATTGAAGAAATGATGAATTAATAAGTAGAAAAAATATATTTTAAAAGGTAGTGATTGATTTAAAGATGCAAAAAATAAATTTGTAAAGGCAGTGATTAATGTGTGAAAAAGAGCACTCAATTTTGTTAATGTATAGACATCAATCAGGTTTGCTAAAAAAATGGTCATGTCTTTGTAAAAGGTTGTGTCTATTAGAGATGCATAAATTTCATGGAAAAATAAAGGTATAAGATGATTGTGAATAAAGGAATGTAGAAGGTGAAAATAATACAAGGAATATCTTATATACATCAAGAAAAGAAGAAAGAGATTTATGTGTGAGAGGAGTGTGGAAATAAAGTGAGATATGTGTGTGGTGTATTGGAGATAAAGAATAAGAAAATATGTGAAGAATAAATATTAAAGAGAAGTTAATTAATATTATTAAATATTCAGTTAAGAATAGTCAAAAGGTATGCAAAGAGATTGTGTCCTTTGGGAAAGACAAGATATGTGAGTAGAACATTTAATAATAATTATTGAGAGAGGGAGTCAGAAATTAAAAAAAACATATCATATATATACCAAGAGAAGAGTGTTGGGAAATGAGAGATATGAGAGGAATATGTAGATTCAAAAAGGAGTTTGAAAAAAAGTATATGCAAGTTTCTTAATATAATAATATACAAACACAAGTAGTTTTGTAGAGAAAAATTGAAGACATCAATAAAGTGATTGGAATGATGAAGTGAATAAGGAATATAAGAATATAATTCAAGAAATAGAAGTGGAGAGAACATATGAGTACATTTATGATCATGGAATAAATGAAGATCATAAAGTTTAACATCCGATAAAGAAGCAATATTATGAAGGTGTATCATATTGGAGAGGTTGGTGCCTCACATCGAAGAGATTGGAGTCTATTGTTGAGTTGGTACTCAGTGATGATGATTGGTGTCTCCAGTAGGTTGGTGCCTACAAATTAAAGAGATTGGTGTCTCTTACTAAGTTGGTGCTCAGTTGTGGGGATTGGTGTCTCTAGTGGGTTGGTGCTCATAAATTGTATAAGAGGGGATTGGTGTCTCCTATAGGTTTGTGCCTACAAAGATTATAAAAGAGATTTATATAAAAGCATTAAATTTTCATGGTTTTCTCTCATAAGGGTTTCCACGTAAATTGTGTGTTATTGTATTGCATAATTGTTAGATCTTATGTGAATGATATTGTGCAATTGATATTATTATGGTTGATTGTTTGAAAAAAGTAAAAGATTTTATTATATTGATTCACCCCACCTCTCAGTATAATCATATGCTCATCACATTAAAACCAATTGACCATTTAATCAAAAATATGTAAAAGAAATGTTAAAATGTGTTGGGGGTGAAGGGAACGTAAAAAGAAAAGGAACACAAAGAAGAATTTTTTTTGTAGCTTTAATTTCTTAGGAATAGGTGTGCTATTCACCTTATAATTCTTTGTAAACATTGTTGTAATTTGAATGTTAGTTAGGAGTAAATGTGTGTAAATAATATTTTGTTTGTATCTCCTAATATCATGGAATGGGACAAAAGGGATGCCCTTGTGGGAATTGGAGGCATATGTGGAGTGAAATATTCTTTTAGACACTTGACAGTATTGTTTGTAAAGGGAATTTAATAGGGGCTATATTAGTAAGGAATTATTTGTCACTTGGTATGAAGTGGAAGGGAATATATAAAATATGGCATTGTTAGACATGTAATGAATTTCCTTGATGTTATATGATTTTTAAGAAAATATCTATGATGATGTGTAAAGTTTTTATCCCTTTGGATTTGGGTAGTTATTATTTTGTCCTGTAATGGATTGCTCTCGTCTTCTAGTGAATTTGGATGATCATGTTGGTGAGAAAGTTCAAGAACCTTTTAAAAATATGCTTTTATTTATGGAAAGATGTCATGTAGTCTCCTAGATGGTTTTTCTCACTTGGTTTTACCATCCTATTGGTTTTAACTTGTCTAGTTTTTTGTAAAATGTGGCATGTGACAGTAGTTTCACATCATAGGTTGAAGCAAGGTTATGCTTCTAAAATAAGGAGACATAGATCTAAGAGAGGAAGTTGAGTGCATTGCGTATTATTGTATTTGATATTTTTACAATCATGCATTCTTTTTGGTGATATATTTTTATTCAAAAGGGTTTTCCCACGTATATTAGTATTCTTTATTTCATGAATGATTTTGTGGCTATTATAATTCTTTGTTGCTGCTCTTATATTGTTTGTTAATGATTTACTACAATATATTAAATCAAAGCTGATCATTAAATTGAGTGTTTTATTGTAGCATCAACCTAAATTATCAATATTTGTTACAAGATCTTAGTTTTGGCTTGATTTGAAGAGGGGGGTGAGTTGCTTATGTTGTGTATTTTTTGTTATAGTGGGATTTTTTTTTGAGTGAGTGAAAATTAGGTATGTGGTTTAAAATTCATGGAAAGCACATAAAGTTGAGTCAATGGGCACCACTATGAGTTATAAAAATTGAGGATGGAGGCTCTTGATAGAAAGGGACCAATGGGCTGTAATGATGGAAAAGGTAAAAACTTCTAGTGTGAAGGATGGGGATTTAAATAAGCTTGATAAGAAGCTATAAGTACCATTGGGTTGTGTGTTTTTTATTATGAACTTATAAATATTTTTGAAGAAATTATTACAAATAATTTGTGAAAAAGATAGGTGTATTGTTTCAAGCTAAGATTTTTGTCAATTGGCAGTTCAGGAAAGCTATAGATTTGAGTTTTTCTGATATTGCAGTTGGCAAGTCAGGTTCGTGTGGTGAGGATAAGTAGCTAGTCCTTGGTGGCGAGTCTGGGAAGGACAGGTCGTGTGGTGCAGATGTGGTCAAAGTGGTGCTTTTGGATGAGAAGTGTGTTGGTGAGACACTTAAGGTGTCTTATGATGACTTCCCCTCGAAGGAGTCAACCCCTAAGATACAAGGAGATAAAGTGGGTGATGGTTTTGAAGAGCGAGTCCCATCAGGGGAATCTTATGCCACTAATACGAGTATTCCCCGGATTGAGCTTGCTCTGGTGGGGGAGATTCAACCGGTAGGGAAGTCTTCTTGGTTGGGTCAGAAATGGTCTTACCTTTTTCCCTCTAAGCTTAAAGGAAAAGGAGTTGCTTCTGAGTTCGTGTCCTCTACTAACAAGGAAGTTGTTTTCTCCTTCTTTATTCTGGACTCTCTTATTGACAAGAATATTGCTAAAATGGATTTCTCCCTGGTTGGCAAGGTTTTAGGTCCTCGACCTAACATTGAGGAGGTTCATACCTGGGTCCATAAGAAGTGGGCTTTAAAAAGTCAAGTGGAAGTTACAGCCATGGAAAAAGGTTTCTTTTCCTTTGCCTTCTCCTGTGATGAAGACCTGGGAGATGTGTTTGTGAAAGGACCTTGGTCATTTGGGTGTCTCTCTTTGGTTCTTCGTCCTTCGGAACCTAGGATGGATTTATCCAAATGTCTCTCTAGTTCTACTCTTGTGTGGGTAAAACTACCAAATCTTCCATTAGAATATTGGGATGAAGCAGTTTTCAAGACAGTTGCCAATTCTTTTAGATTGTTGGTCTCTATTGATGAGGCCACTCATTCTAGGAAGCGGTTAGTTGCAGCTAGGTTTTGTGTCATGATTGGCCAAGATGTTGTGCTGCCTAAGTTCTTCTTTTTAAAATCCAAGGTTGGGTCATGGAAGCAACAAATTGTTTTTGAAAATATCCCTTTTGCTTGCTTCAAATGTAAGAAGATAGGGCACTTGGCTAAGGATTGCCCTGTGCCTGGTGTCTCGCCTAAGGCTTCGAAGTAGACCAAGGTTTGGAAGATTAAGGAACCTAAAGAGAACCAAGGTGAATCTGCTGCTAGTAATGGTGTGGAGGGTGAGGTTAATATTGAAATTAAACCAAGGTGAATCTACTGCTGGTAATGGTATGGAGGGTGATGTTAATATTGAAAATCTTCCTACTCCTCCTAATGAGTTAGGAAAGGATCCTATAAATTCTATGGAGGTGGTTGTGGGTTATTCTTTAACTCAGGATGTGGATCATGTCTCAGGTACTTTGTGCTCCCCAAAAGGGGTTGTGTTGGAGACGATTGTTGTTTTTCCTTCTCCTCAGCCTATTGCATATACCTTATTCCTGAGGATGTAATGCCTGAATTTCTTTACTGCTCTGACCAGGGCATATGCCTACTTTTCCACACTTGGATATTTCAACTCAGCATTTTTTAACGGTGCACTCATAAAAGCAATAGGATGCTCGTTTCCCTCATCAGTCTTTTGAGTTAGCATTCCAGCACATGAGTGGTCTGAAGCAAATGAATAAATATAAAAGGGCTTGCTGTAATCAGGACTTACCAATACTGGAGCATCAACAATGGCTCTTTTAATCTCTGCAAAGGCTTCCTTCACTTCCGTAGTCCACTCAATCTTGGCATCTTGTTTCAACATTGCATTTAGTGGTTTAACAATTTCAGCAAATCCAGTGATGAATTTTCTGATGAAGTTGATCTTTCCAAAAAAGGACTTCATCTCCTTTTTACTAGCAGGCAACTGAATTTTCAATATGGCCTCCACTCTCTTAGGATCTATAGCAATTCCCTTTTCTGATATGACATGTCCTAGTAGCTTTCCCTCTGTTACTCTGAAAATACACTTCTTAGGATTCAGAGATATACCAAATTCTTTGCACTTTTGAAATACTTTTCGCAAATCCGAGATGTGATCCCCTCTATTTTTTGAGAAAACAGTCAGGTCATCCATATAAATAATGATGCATTTGCCTATAATATCTTTGAAGGCAATATCCATAGCCCTTTGAAATGTGGCCCCTGCATTAATGAGTCCAAATGGCATCCTCCTGTAGGCAAAGGTACCCCACTTAGTTGTGAAAGCAGTCTTGTGTCTGTCCTCATACTGGACCATTACTTGATTGTACCATGAATAACCGTCCAGAAAGGACATCATCTAAGATCCATTGACCACTTGAAGCACCTCATCCAGAGAGGGAACTAGATAGTTATCTTTTTTGGAGGATCTATTTAGATTTTTGAAATCAACACAGAGCCTAATTTCTCCATTCTTTTTGCTTACTGGAACCAGGTTTGCCACCCATGTTGAATGCCTGACAGGAAATATGATTCTGGCAAAGAGCAACTTCTAAACTTCTTTCTGTATGAGTGGTTCTAACAATGCATTGATAGGTCTCTATCTCTGTCTAAAAGGCTTAGCACCTGGCTTCAGGGGTATAGTATGAGTTATGATGGATGTATCGTAAGTCTTCAAATCTTCGTAACCCCAAGCTACTATGTCTGGAAAGCTGTGTAAGGCCTGAATTATCCCTTATCTTTCTTCTGGAGTGCACACCTTACTAATGAATACATTCTTAACATTGTCCTCATTTCCTAAATTATGAGTGTCACACTATCCACTGATTGATTCTTTCTTCGACTCTTGTTCCTGGTCTCTGATTTTATCCATATCAAAAATTCACTCCAACTATACCATTCCCCTTGGAATAGTATTAGACTTTAGATTCAACACACCTTCCAGATCTAGTTATGCTTCTTGAGGTTCTGCTTCATCAATGATTTGGGAAGCAAAGACGTCTGTATTTGTGATAAAATCCAGGATATGTTTGTCATCTTCAAATACCTGGAAGTTAGTAACATTGTCTAGGACTGATGGCACAGGAGTCAATTCTACAGTAAATTTCTTCAATCCTGACAGAGATAAGGGCTGCAGAGTGCTTGCTGCTTGGGCCAGAGAATCAGCAGTTTGATTCTTCTATCGTGGTATCAGTTGGATATTAAAAGCGTCAAATCCCTCAATGAGGTCCCACACTCTATGCCTATAGTTAGTCATTCTCCTATCGTGGCATGAATATTGCTTTCTCACTTGTTTGACTACTAATTCTGAATCACCAAAAACTTGTAGAATTCTGACCTTTTTCTTAAGTGCCATAAGAAGTCCATGAATTAATGCTTCATACTCTGCTACATTATTGGTGCAATGAAATTGAAGCCTGTGGGCTGCAAATTTTTTTTTACCTTTCGGACTAATCAGTTCAAACCCTGCTCCAGCTCCATGCTTAGATTTGGATCCATCAAATTTGAGGGTCCAACATTTAGTAGTGGCAGTCTTCTTCATCATTTCTTTCAGCTTGTCAGTGTCAAAAGATCCCTTGGTCACTGTAGGTTTATTCCCTGGATATTTTCCTTGAGGGTTATTCACCTTTGTCTCTACAGATTGGGTTGGATTTATGCATTTCTGTACTTGTTCTACTGCTATCTAGCATAGACAACACTCCAACTCTGAATGGGAAGTATTATGGACTCTACACCAATTAGGTAAGAGTAATTCCTTGAAACTTGTTTTCTTTCCCAGGTGAGTCTGATTCTCAACACACTGCTTGATGAATTCTCAGAAGCTGTCTAACAGGCTGATCTGATTATCTTCAGGTTCTTCTTCCTTTTCAACTGATTCCGTCAAAACATCAACATGGCTGGATCCCATCTCAGCATCAATAGGCATTGTATGTAGCATCAACACCTCCTCTGAGTCTGACTCTTCATATTGAATTAATAGCATGTAGTTTCCCATTCCAACCTCTGATATCAGAACCTCTGTTGAAGTGTTTTGATACTCTGTGATCATGTACTTCATTCTGGGTTCTCTTTCAATCCTAATCTGATTTGGCACTCCCTTCCAGGGAAGCCACATGTGTGAGTGGTCAGTGGACACATATCCATTCAAAGCCTTCGTAAAATCTCTTACTAGAATCAAACCATATGCATCAGGGATATCTGCTACCTGAATATTGATTACCTGTTGGATCCTTGGATCAGAAGCTATCTACATGTGAATCATGTTTAGTTCTCCCACCACACTTACTTTAGTTTTGTCCAACTGAGTCACTTTCTTCTGAGAATCAGCAGGCGTAATTCCTAGAGCTCTACAAACTCCAAATGGCATTACATTGGTGGAAGCACCAGAGTCTAATAAATAATTATGTAGATTCTTACCAAATATGCGCACAGAAATCAGGAATGGTGGAGTTTCGGTCTTTCCTTGGAACAAAGTGGGCTGAGTATCCACTTGAGCCACTTGAGTCTTGTCCTTTTCTTTTCCTTTATCTCCAGGAGGCAAGTTAGTCTGATTTTGAGCCTAGTTTTGTGTCTTCAAAGGCTGGGAACTAGAAGTCTGGCTGATATTCTCTCCAGAAGGTTTGGAATGAGCATCATAGGTACCCAAAACAACCTTCCTAATTGCAGGAAACCTTAATAACTCAAATGCTGAAAGATTTACCTTTAATTTCTTGAATTCTTCAGCAACATATGAAGCCATCTGCTCCTCACTCATATTAGTAGAGACCTCCTTAGAAGGTTCCTCCATCTTGTCCTTGCTTGCTTGAACAACCTTTTCCTTTTGTTGGTTAGTCTGAGCCTGTCTTTCCTTTGAAAGATACTACTTGGAAACATGTGGATAAGATGGATTATTGCTAACATTAGGATTTGGAGGGATACTGAAGTTGTTAGGAGGAATGGAGGTGGTGAAAGGTCCTCTAGGCTGTGGACGCCTGTGGGGCATATCTCTCAAACCTTGCCTCTGAAACATCTATACTTCTTCAACATAATTTTCTTCTTGATCAAAGGGGCCATTGTCATTCATTGCTTCCTCATTGAATAACTGAGCAACTTCATCACCATTGCATATTTGGTCTTCCCTTTCTTCTTGAGGATCTGGTTCTTCTTCTGGCACGTTTTCCTCACTTGTTGGGAAAGGAGCATGATTTAACACCAGCACAGGAGAATCATATGATGTGGAGGGAACAATTTCCTGTCCATTTGCATTATTTTTTACCTCATACTGGAAAATGGAGGCAGCAGTCTGGAATTCTGGACATTCTAACTCTGAATGCTGACTTGTCTTATGGAGCCTACACCATCCTGATAGGGCTGCTTCAGCCATATATACACCACTGGGAGGCTTTTCTTGACTGACTGGCTGATTTGTAGATTGATTGACAATTTGATTAGCTAGTTGATCCAATGGGGTGGGAACTCCTCCATTATTAGGTCCTATATTCCAAGTTCTATTCTGTCCTTGTGACGACCTCTTATCAAATCCTGATCCACTACCTTGGCCTCTATCAAAATTCTGTCTCCTATCACCATTGAATCCTCTATCATTATTGTAACCCTTGTCCTGATTATATCCTCTGTCATTATGGAATCCTCTTTCATTGCCCTGTCCTCGGTCAAAACTCTGCCCTTGTGGAAACTCTCTGTTCTGATTAGACTACATACTCTTCTGGGCAACTTGTAGTTGACTATTTTGATTCCTTAGGTAGGTCACCTCCAGATTTAGCTTCTTTATCTGCTCAACCATTTCATCAATCCTCTCCCTATTTGGATCTTAATAAGGAAGTTGAGATGGATTACTCTGAGGAGGGGTAGACATTGTAGCAGATCCCATAGGCTGATGCAACACCTCAGAATTCTGCAAATAAGCAGGGAAACTATTTGACTGTGGCTGATACATGGGCTGATTAACCTGCTGTTGAGGGAAATTCGTCATAGGGGAGACCTGGCTCATCGGATGACCAGGGTGTGGTACCAAAGGTAATTGATGAACTGGATTCATGATTGGAGTGTGATTGGTAAGTGCCTGATTCACTGCTTGAACCTGGCTGGGATGTGCAACTGGTCCTAGAGAAGGTAATGGTCCAATCAAGTGTTGCCTCAAATCTGTACTAAGCTTAACAACCTCTGTATAGGCATCAGTTAGGGTACCTGGAGGGTTGGGTCTCCATTTCAGGAAGGTTGCTATGAGGCTGTCCAAGGCTTCATAATAGACTCCCAGGGCTGTATTATCATCTTAAACATATGGATCTTGAAGTCTGGTGTATGCACGGTGAAACTGATTATTGAAGCTGGATATGGGTTCATTAACCTCCCTTTTAACTTTGATGAATTGCAAGTATAATTCATTGGCACTGATAGGTATTCAGAACTTCTATAAAAAGGCCTTTTCAAGATCATTCCAATTAAGAATTGAACCAGCAGGGAGATGATTGTACCAGTAAAAGGCCTCCTCTCCTAGTGAATAAGGAAACAACCTACAAGAAACATCCTCGTGAACAATCCCTCTGTCCTTGAGGCAGGTTTGGAAAATCCTTATGTGTTCTTCTGCAGTCCTATTTGGGTCATTAACATGAAATTTTGAATAGAAATGCTCAGGATTTTTGGGCATTACATTGTAGGCACGGAAGGACAAGGGTGATGGATTATTAGCAAGGAAAGCCATTTGTAAGAGTGGGGGTGGTGGTTGTGGTTGGTTAACGACAGGCTGAGGCTGTTGAACGGGAATGACCTCAGGGATAGGTATAGCCTCAATTTCAGGATGTGATGATGTGGATGATGCTGGTGAAGGGATGGGTGATGATGATTCTCCCCTTTCTCGAGCCCTTCTTGACCTAGTGGGGAACTGTAATTCCTGTAAGTCCTCATCTCCTGTGGTAGATCTGGTATTTCTCCTATATCTTTCGGGAGAGATGGCGTTCAAGAAATGATCCAGTGTGCTCATTCAGGCCCTCCTTCTAGCACCAATTTGTTGATGGTGTTTTCTGCACACTGAAAATCACCCCAAGGTCTCTCGCGTGTCAGGTCATGATGATGCATAAACAACTCAGATAATTATGTGAAAATGCTGGTAATCACAAAGGGACCTTACTACAAGCAGACTGTATCTTTCAATTTATCAGATTTTGCAATATGATGATCTCTTAATCCTAAATTTAATCAGATAATAAAGAAATAACAAAAGATAAGGGTGCGAGGATATAATAAAATCTAAACTATTCCTAGAATGAGCAATGCAAGTGATATATATATCTGGAATGGACCAATCTCGAATAACCAATCCTTGATCAACCCACAATGCAATATCACAAGAACGGTGCAATCTTCTAAGGTATATAGATTTTCAAATCATAGACATTCATCCACAATCGAACTTAAGCACATAAGAATATATGGTCCAGGTTGACTTCACCAGCCTACTACAATCAGATAGTTACTAGGAGTATAGACCAGTGATTGCTACAAACATTCCAAATATGAAATCATAAACATCACTCACCAAATTGAAACTAATTTAATTCTGAACACTAAACCCTAAATCTCCAAGCAATTTGAAAGATAGAACAAAAGGAACCATGTGAAATAAACCAATACAAGAGATTTCACTAGGAAAACCACAATGTACTCAATTGTATTAATTCATCAAAAGGCTGCAACAATTCAATTGTTCTGATTACAATATTTTCTTCAAGAAACTCAAAAAATTGCTCTAACTCTATTGTCTCTTCTCTCAAATTTCTAATGTCTAACTCTTTACAATGAGGCAAGAATGCCTTTTTATATCAAATCCCAAGATATGTCGGCCCAGCCAAACATTTTTACAAGATAAGAACAACCGCCAAAATAGGTCAGCCTAGGAAAATCAAAATAAGGCACACATTAAATGCCATCCATCATCAAGGTCGACCTTGACATAGTCCCCAATGTATTCCGGTCCAATGCATGCCCTATGATAATAGGGAAGCAAAAATCTAAAAACAGGCATTAACTGCTACTTCCCTTATCCTTTCTTAGAACCGATGATCCCTGGACCCTCAAGAATGTTCCATCCAACTCGATGACAAGTGGCAACGACAAGATCTTGAGTCTACACTCTATGGAGCCAATCTCCTCCCTTGACTATTCAACAATCTTATCCCAATCCTTTTTGTTAGCCTGGTACTTATCTATTATCGCCAAGTAGGTGGCTGCATCATCAAATTGGTGGCTAGTCATAGCACTCTCAGCATCCGGAACATAAACTTCATGCCACCACTCTCCTAGCTGTTCTAGGCTCAAATATTTTGGGGCAATGTTTCTCCTCCCAGTCATCACCTCAAAGAATGCAATGCAGCCCTCATAGACACCGGTTAAATCATTATCAATTGATTTTTTCCGCTTCTGAATCTTTTTCATGGCCTTATGCCGAATTTGTAGGGCCTCAAACCATTCCCAGGGTTCATTCACCCTAGAAGAAGGAAGGATCCCATCTGCAGCCAGTTGTTCCTTACCATGCTCCATGATAATCCTGGATTTCTGCAACAAGAGATCAATGTCTTCCTTATCCCGGGACAACACACTCTCCAATAGCTCCTTAGCTCAGACTGCATCCTTCCCAACTGACAGGATGTCTTTGATCGCATTATCTCCTTTCATTTGCACATCCTTCAGCCAATCTATTGCAGCCTGAGCAGTAGCCTTCATTTTCTCAATCTCAGAAATAGTTTCCTTAGGCAGGAAGCCAAGAGTAGCTAAGGAAGAAGGGTGGAGAGATTGCAAAGGTTTCATTACTTCTTCCAAGCACCTTTTAAGTCTTTCATTTTCTTTCCTTAGCTCATGCTTAGTCTGAGTCTCCTTCCTCAATCTGCCTATGATCACAACATTGGATCCTTCATACTCCTCTATGTCCTGCTCCATGGATGCCGGTCCAAGGTTGATCGTTTGCACACTATAATCCCGACCAGTGACTTCTTCCCTAGTCTTGTCTACAGCAGGGGTGGCAATGTGAATGACTCAATTATGGGCTTCATCTCTCTCCATTTTTGAGACTGCCCTAGCTGCCCTCTTTTTCTTTCCTTTGCCAATATTTGACAGCATTTCATCCCAATCCAAGGGAGTATCCTCAATAACAACCTGCTTCTTCCTTGCAATCTCTTTTTCAAGCCAGTTCGGGGCTGCAGGCTCTACTCGAATTTCTTCTATTTTTTCTTCCTCCTGTTGTTTTTCCGACGTTTTATCCTTTTCTTTCTCAGGAGATTGCTCATCCTTTCCACCCAACTCAGGTTCATCTTCTTGTTGTACGGGTGATGGGGTTTTAACAGTGATGTCCTCCTCTTGCTCAAGCGATCCGTGGCCCCTGTCACTTTCCGGAGAATCTTCATATTGCACCAAAGGAGAAGTATGCCTTTCCTCCTCTTCAACTTCCAGCTTAGCTGCCTCACCAAAGAGTGTCCCCTCCTTGAAAGGTTCTACCTCTCCACTGGTTTCATGCTCCTCAAGGGTTTCTTGTTCATGCACGCTTGGCGGAGGAGAAGCAACCTTGGGTGGCTCGGTGACTGGTGACTTTGGCGGAAGATCCATCTTTTGCACAGTGTCCTTTGGAGAGGGAGTCCTAGATCTCCTCGTGTAAACTTTCATCTTTTCTCCCCCTGAACTTTCCACATCAATGATAAGGGGCTCATCCTTTGATGTATCTTGACCCTTCTTCTTTGTAGCCCTTGTTGTTCTTATCTTCTTTGGTGGTGGAGGAACATTTTCCTCCTCTGCCTTTTCCAGTTCTTCCTCATCAGAGGACTTACTAATGTTCAAAGTCTTCCATCTCCTCTTTCCTTTTGGCTTCCTTTTTATTTCGGGCTCACCTTCCTTGGGGCCTATAATCTTGATCTTGAAAGGAGAGCTCTTTACCGTTTTCCCTTTGAGGTCATCTTCCCCAGATTCTTCTGAAGTAGACATGGGATTGAGGTCTCCCATCAAGTCGAAGGTACAAGTCACCTTCTCACTCTCTAGTTCCCATACCTTATGCTTTAACCAAGAAGATGTAAATTTCATAACTGGGGCCATTAGGTCTTCCAACTCCGTGACCTCATCTTCATTCCAGTTGATATCCCCAACTGACCTGTCCTTGACAGCTTCATAGGCATGATCTTGCACCAGGTTTCCATCATCTTCCAGCTGATCCGGGATCAACTTGACATTATACTGTCAGATTTCCTCAACAGCGAGCCTAGAGTACCTCTTCTTTCTGGCTTCAAGATCATCTTTGATGTTGGCTCAATAGTCTTCCAGGTCATCTTTGTGTCGGTATTCCCTTGTGGCCTTCTTCTGAGCCTCTCCCGTGATATCAAAGTTCATCCTTTTGGAATGGAAGGAGAAACCAAATGCTGCCAATTCATCTCCTATGGTGTGGGCTGATTGAATAGAAGGGCACATTTCCACCACACCAATCCCAAGAGGGAAATCTCCACCAAAGCCTGTTTTATGCTTCTCTTTCTTCACAATGGCATCAAACTCACAAAACTGCCTCACAACCTCCAATAGCACAATGTGATATGTGGGGTACCTAGGTAGCCTATATGGAGTGACTGGGCATCCATCAATTCTTATGTAAGTGAAGGTGGGAAATTGAATAAACCACACTCCATAATTCTTTATCAGCCCTTTGGCTCCATCTGACAATCTCATGTGCTCAGCATTCTATAACATCTGGGTAATATGCATTGTGAATGCATCATTAGCCCTTCTGTAGTCCTTGTGTTCTAAATGCAACTCCGGGTAAACTTCATAGATTATGTCCTGACCCAACGTCCCTCGTGGATTCAAACCCATATACGGGTAGAATCTGGCTAGTACATACACCACATATGAGGACATGGTGAATTTCTTGGTCTCCAAGTCGTTCCTCAGCTGCTTATCAATTTCAGAGCTAATGAGCCCGACCCAGTGGTAGTTAGTTCCTTGCTCCATTTTGGTGATCACATGGACCATCCAACTCTCCAATACTCCGGCGGTCTTCAAACCAGCTACTCTGCTCAAAAATGTTATGGCATCATAAACGTCCAACCTGAACTTAAATGTGTGCAACTGCTTAGGAAATTTAGAATGGTGGGACTTTGGTTTCTCTAACCATGAATTAATTATCTGTTGAGCCTTGACTGGATCATTCTCATAATTAGTTTTGGCCATGTCTATGTTTAGAGCACACACAGAGGGCAAGTCCGGCATGTCGAAGGCTTGGGCAATAGAGACAGGACTGAAGTTGGCCAAGACCCTTCCCTCGGTGCTGACAACCCTTTGGGCATCAAAGTCATACTGCCTAGCACATTCCAAAATTAGCTCATAACACTGGATTGCTCGAGGAAACCCAGCCACATGCACAAGTCCGGATTTCATCATTCCATTCCTTAAGGCTGACAAATCCTTCTCAACCGTCCTCTGCTTAAACTCTTCATACCTCCAAGCCCCAACATTGCTGTCAGACACTTCGGACCATACAGAGGATATCCTGCTCTCAGGAAGCTAACCCTTGATATATAGTCTCAGTCGTTCTGCCTCAGAAATGGATGACCCCTCTGTGCCACCCTTAGATTTTTCGGTAGCAGCCTTGCTTGATTCAGCCTGCATTCGCAAAAGACATCATTAGTATTCAATTATTGTTTATATTCCAACCAAAAGATCAACATAAAATCATATAAAATAATTGAAATCTATCGCAAAGTGCTAATCCTTGAAAGTCCAGAAAGAAAAAAATGCAGTCTGGGAAAATATCGCAAACCAGGAAAAAACAGTCGGGGCGGAATTTCGAAGAAATCCAACCCAAATGGATTCCTGCCGCCAAAACATCGTTAGCCACATAAATCATTAATTCAGCCAAAAGATCATTAGGTTATCATGAAATTCATTCATTGGCAACATTAAGTAAGCAATAAGCATTTGTTCCATCAATCCTATCTTCGGGAAATCAAAAAGGATGAAGCCAAATAGGAAATCCGGAAAAGTCCAGACAAGACGGATTTTCACGGACAGCTAGAAATGTTTCAGAAATTATCCACTCCGCGGAATAAGCCCAAACCGGGAAAATCTGGGTGTGCAGAAATTCTGCGGACACCACGGGAACCCGACGAATGATGACACGCGAACTGGCGATTGAACGATGATGCAATCCTCTCTACCGGGATTCTAACGGTCCTGAAATTGATGCTAATGGACTAGATTCATAATGCAAATGAATTCAACTTTCCAAAACCCCTAAATGACCACTCCTCATGGTGAAATGGTGATGCCCTAATTCAGATGAATAAACCCACCGCCATGAAAACCAGGGAAAGCTCAAGGTTTAAAATACTAGCTAATGATTAATCTAAAGCACCCCGAATCCTCACAAGGCAAGGAGTAGCATAATGCAAGGGCAAGATTGACAAATCACAACCTAACCCATTATTCTGAGCTGAGCACCAAGGAAACCCTAATCTCGCAAATGGCCAATTTTGCATTAAAAAAAGGAAAACAATCTAACCTAGAACCTCCTCCAAACGGACGCACACTCCATCTAATGAATAAATATGAGCACACATAGAAGGCATGGATGATGAGGTCTCATGAAAAGATAGGTTAAACCCCAATTTGATAGAACAAACTCGTGACCAAGTACAGGCCGACCCAGAATGACCACCATTCAGCACAGAAAAACTCAATCATCATGCAAAATAAAAGGAGGGCCAATGATAACCTACCATGGATCAATGCGGATGAAATTCGAGCTCGAGGAAGAAACCACGTAACAAGCGCGTCCCAGCAATGAAAATTTTAACCAACAGTGCTCCAACTGATCCGCACACAAGCGATCCAAATCAATCCTCAAAGCTCGAATAGGGAATGCACTCAGACGCTCAGGTAGCAAGCAAATGAATAATGAATCTCAAATGACGCCTAAAAGACCTTAAATCTGCCCATTTATGCCTCTGAGCAATGGTACCTCGGTCATTAATGAGCGACGAGATGCATCTGACAAATCTGGAAACCCGAGCCTAGGACGAAATTTCAGAAAATCCCAGGATACGCGGAAATCTGGATGGACAGAAATTTTGCGGAAATGCAAAAACTGGGGAAACGATAGAGTTCGGGATTTTAGAGCAGTTCGGGAAAATCTGCAAGAACCGAAAAATCTCGGATTCAGGCAGGAACCCGAATTTCGGAGAATCCAGCAAGAAATAGACAAGACCCAAGGCCCGGGAAAATCCGCCGGATCCAGAAAATCTCGGAGTCAGGTGAAAACCCGGATTTCATCTCAAACTCAATTTCAATCAATTCAAGCCTCAAGGAAAGGCCAAAGCCAGCAAGACCAACATGTCAAGACCTCAAAATGATAAGTCCAATAAAACCCAAGGTCAAAAGACATTCAAAAGAGGGTCCCTACTCCAAGTGGGGCATGTGTGTGAAAACTGCACAACAGGTAGACCTACCCTGTAGAAAAGTAGGGAGAGGGAGTGCAAGCGAGATATTGCTGAGGGATTCCAGAAAAAACTCTTTGACTTGTGCTCTAAGAGCACCCCCTCTTCTTGCAAATGAAGATCATTTCTTGGAATATCAGGGGGTTTGAATAACTTGCACAAGCAGGACCTCCTGAAGAATCAAAATTTTTGTTGATCCAAGAGATGAAAATGCAGATTGATAAGTTGGACGCTTTAAAGAATCTATTCTTCAAAGAATGTGGGTTCCATGGTGTTAGCTCTAATGGAGCCTCGGGTGGTGTTGCCACTTTTTGGAATGCAAAGCTATTGAGAGGTATACCGATTATTGATGGTTTCAATCATGTTGAGACTAAGTTCGTTTGGATTAGGGATTCTTATTCTTGGGTTATATCTAATGTATATTCTCCTAACCAAAAGAGATCTAGGTTAAAGTTATGGGGTGATCTCAGGAGCCTTAGGATGAATTTTTTGGATCTCCCTTGGATTGTAATGGGTGATTTTAATACTCCTTTGCTTGATAATGAGAAAGTGGGGGGTCTCAAGCCAATCCCAAGAGTCGGTTTGATTTAAGAATGTTTATTGATGATAATTCTCTTATTGATGTTAAGCTTTCTGGAGCTAGTTTTACTTGGCCCAATAGATGTGTTGGTGTGGATAATATTCAAGTTAGATTGGAAAAAACTTTAATCTATGCTTCCTGGTTCATGGACTTTTCTTGTTCCTTGTCTTCTATTATAAGATGTGGGTCGGACCGCTTCCTTATCTCCTTTGTTGCTGAATGGCTTGGGCGTAAGAAAAGATTTCCTTTTTGGTTTGAAGCCATGTGGTTAAGGGATCCTTGGTTTATGGATTGTATTATAAAATGGTGGCAAGTTAATATAGATGGTTGTGCGATGTTCAAAGTTTCCAAGAAGTTGAATTTTGTTAAAAATGTTGGAATAGTGTGCCTCAATCTCACAGGCTGAAACCTCTGAAAGAGCCAAGTCAGTGTGACATCCTTATTGTTTGGCCGACAAACAGTTGTGCAACCTTGTGGATTGCTCAGGTTTCCGAGACCTTGTTTATGTCTTACCGACTAGAGCCTATTGCTGTGACATTTCTTTCATTGTGAAATTTCTATCTCTCTCCGCTTGGGGAGATTTCTGGCCGACTGTTTGGTTCCTTGTGATGTTCAGGGAGACTCATGGCGACTGGAGTCATTGGAGTAACACAAATGATTTGATATGAAGTCCTAGCAATATGGAATGTCTCACCGACGATTATACTCTTGGAGTCATCAGGGTAACATAATGACTTCAGTAAGAACTCTTGGCGATAGATGGTATGTCTCACCGACAGTGTTACACTTAGTGTCATCGGGGAGAGACTTGAACACTCTGTAAGAGCTCTTGGCGATGGGTGTTTGTCTCGTCGATGCTTTAGTCTATTATAGGTATTAATCTTGGCAAAGGGTGGTTTCAGAGCGACTCTCAGCGATAGCAGTAGTCTCTCTGACTGTTTAGTGCTCGGTATGACTTGAGGGCTTGGTATTACCTTTCAACGATAGCCTAAGTCTTGCTGACGAGTGTTCTTTTTGGTATGACTTGAAGGGCTCAATATGATCTCTCTCTGAATAGTGATAGTATCGCCGATAGGAATGTTGGTGTCTATGTGACCTTTGAACATTGCTATGACCTCTCACCGAATAACAATAGTCTTGCCAAATAACGCTACATGTGTTAGATATCGGTATGATGTCTTGATGACAAGGGGAAGTCTGAGCGACTGCTTTTGAACTCGGTGTAACCTCTTGCTGAAGGTGATGACTCTTGGGGATAATGACTATTAGGTCTTGTGGCATCGAGGAGACACGGTTAGTGTCTCACCAACATGCAAACAAAGTTTGAATGGTTTGACTGATTGAACGACTATCCTACGTGATGTGACTTTGACCAATCAGGGAGCAGAATGGGAACAACTAGCAGTTGAACTGTTATGACCATTTCTGTGAGGAAGTTCAACAGACAGGGTCGACATGGATATACTCTGAGATTGATGATGATGTTCGGCTGGACGATCAGTGAGATGAACAGTTCGATGTGTGATCAGTGAATTCAATTTTGAGAGCATTGTAACTTGAATGTTCTATACAAGGTTGATCAAGGATTATGCTGTTGTAAATTGACATCAGAGAGTGAAGCCCGTACTTTGTATGTAATTTAATTACTAATACAAAGGGGTTTTTCTTGGTGTGGTGGGTTTTTCTCTCGTAAGGGTTTTACCACGTAAATCTGGTGTTCATTTGTGTATGTTAATTTCTCTATTTCTGCTATTTCTTTCAAGTGTATCTTAATTGAACTGTAATAGAAAATTTTAAAAGCATCTCTGCATTCTTCCCTGAGGTTTTGACGTTAGGAGAGTTGTTTTCCAACCTTAGCTTTCCTTACAAGTGGTATCAGAGCCTGGCCAGTTGTGTTATCCTTGTGGGTACGTTGGGTTTTTTGTGTCAATTCTGTTCAGTGGGAGTCTTGTAGAAGTTTGGTAATTCAAATTACAGATTAAGATGGCGAGCACATCAGGAAAGATTGAAATTGAGAAATTCAATGGTAGCAATTTTGAGTTGTGGAAACTCAAAATGGAAGATCTATTGGTGGATCATGATCTGTGGCTTGCTGTGTCTGGAACAAAGCCTACAGGCATGAAGCAAGAGGATTGGGACCTTGTAGATAGAAAAGAAAAGGGGCTTATAAGGATCTATTTAGCAGACTCTATTCTTCTGAATGTTCATGAAGAAAAGACTTCATCTTCCTTGTGGAAAAGACTGGTATCTATTTATCAGAGCAATTCTTTGGTGAATAAATTTTTCTTGAGGAAGAAGCTGTACGCTTTGAGAATGCAGGAGGGAGGATTTGTTGCTAATCATTTGAACACTTTCAACATGCTGATTGCACAGTTAACATATGTTGGTGTGAAGATTGATGAAGAAGATTGTTGTATGCTGTTATTGTATTCTTTGCTAGATTCTTGGGATCACCCGGTGATGGCGATTGGGAGTAAAACATCCAGTTTTAAGATGGAAGATGTTGTTGCTTCTTTGTTATCAGAAGAGATGAGAAGGAAATATTCTGAGATGGCGAAGGAGGCTCTTGCTGTTAGAGGCAGATCGAAAGAAAAAGGCAAGAAGAAGGACAAGAAGTCCAAATCCAAATCAGAAGGGAGATCAAAGTCTCCTGGCAAGAAGTCTAAGGTGAAGTGCTGGAATTGTGGGAAACCTGGTCATGTCCGAAAGGATTGCAAAGAGGAGAAAAAGAAGATTAAGAAGAATTCTTCCAACAATGATTCTTCTCAGAGTGATGTAGACGCTTTCATTGCATCCTTGGCTACGTAGGCATCAGATGATGTCTGGCTGATTGATTCTGGAGCATCTTTCCACATGACATCTCATAGAGACTAGTTCATGAAGTATGAAAAATATGGTGGAAAGGTATATTTGGCAAGTGATTCATCTTTGGAAATTGTTGTCCGTGGAAGAGTCAGAATTTAATTCCCTAATGGAAGAGTGAAGGGAATCAATGATGTAATGCATATACCGGGTTTGGCTCGAAATCTACTTTCTGTTAGTAAGCTAAATGATATTGGAGTGCAAGTCACGTTCTCTGGAAATGGTTGCAAGATGACTAGAGGCTCAATGGTGCTAGAAAGGGGTGCTCGTATTGGCACCTTGTATAAGCTGGATGCACATGTTGTGCAATGCAATAGTGTCTCTGCAAAGTCACAGAAAGCTACTCATGGAGAAAAGATGGTAAAAGTTCCTGATGGTGTAAAATCTATGGAAGTTAAAATTCCAGCAGAAAAGACTATGCTCTGGCATCATAGGCTAGGCCACATTGGAGATAAAGGTTTAAAAACCTTCAAGAATAAAAACTTGGTTGAGGGGCTTGATTATTGTAACCTTGAATTCAAATTTTGTGAACATTGTATATATGGAAAACAACACCATGTTTCTTTTTATTCCAGTCCTCACAAATCTTCTGGTTTGCTTGATTATATACATTCTGATGTTTTTGGTCTAGTGAATGTTCCTTCTTTGTCTAAGTCAAGGTACTATGTATTGTTCATTGATGATTATTCAAAAAGAGCATTTGTTTATTTTTTGAAAAGTAAATTAGAAGTGTTCAGTTGGTTTAAGGAATTTAAGAACCTTGTAGAAAATCAGACTGGAAGAAAATAAAATGTTTAAGGACTAATAATGGCGGTGAATTTTGTTTTGATGATTTTAGGAGGTACTATAAAGATCATGGAATTAAAAGACATAAAACTACACCTTACACTTCGTAACAAAATGGAGTTGCAGAAAGGTTCAACATGACAGTGATGGAAAGAACACAAAGTATGCTAAGCAATGTTGACTTGGAGGAGAAGTTTTGGGCTAAGGCAGTTGCTACAGCATGTTACTTGATAAACCGTTCTCCTAATTCTGCTCTTGTTGAGAAAACACCTTTGGAAGCATGGTATGGTAAGAATCCCTCTTTAAGACATTCGTGTTTTTGGCTGTGAGCCATATGCATATGTGTCGAATGAGAAAAGATCTAAATTTGAAAACAAGGCTGTCAAATGTATTTTATTGGCTATAGTGCTGGCATAAAAGGATACAAGCTTTGGAATCCTGATACGAAGAAGGTTCTATACAACAGAAGTGTTATCTTTCGTGAGCTGAAGCCTTCTACCTTGGATCTGCAGTCAGAGACAAAATCAGAAATAAAAAAGGATGTAGTTGAAATTCCTTCGACACCAGAGAAAGAAGAATTGAAAATTCAAAATGTACCTGAAACTGAGGAGAGCTCAAGTAGTTCTGAAATTTTTGAAGGAGAAGAACAACCTTAGCCTCAGAAAGTGAGGAGGTCAACTTGTGAAAGAAAGCAACTTGATAGGTATGGGTTTTCTTTGATAGATTCTACTTGTGCTTATGCTTTAATTTCTAGCACTGATGAGCCTAGGACTGTGAAAGAGTCATTTAGAATGTCTGATTCAAACTCTTGGTTGGAAGCCATGAACGAAGAAATGGCATCATTAGAAAATAATGATACTTGGAGTTTGGTGCCCTTGCCTGAAGGTAGAAAAAATGTGGGCTACAAATGGGTATTTAAAAAGAAAATAGGTCTGGATGGCAGTGTGGAAAAGTATAAGGCGAGGTTGGTTGTGAAGGGTTATTCCTAGGTAGAGGGAATTGATTATGGGGAGATTTTTTCTCCTGTAGCTAAGTTGACATCTATCAGATTTCTTTTGTCACTTGCAGCAGCGTATGACTTAGAGGTTGAACAGATGGATGTGAAGAAAACATTTCTTCATGGTGATCTTGAAGAAGAGATTTATATGTCCCAACCTCATCACTTTGTGGAGAAACGTAAAGAAAAACTGGTTTGCAAGTTGAAAAAATCATTTGTATGGATTAAAGTAGTCTCTTAGAATGTGGTACTAGAAGTTTGACACTTTTGTTTTGTCATTGGGATTTGTAAGACCAAAATCTGATCATTGTGTGTATTACAAAGCTAAAAGTGATCAAGTTCTTATTATTGCTCTCTATGTTGATGATATGTTGTTCATAGGCAATAGTAAGTTAATGATTTCTGATCTTAAGTCTCATTTGTTTGTAAAGTTTGAAATGAAAGATCTTGGTGTAGCGAGATATATTCTGGGAATGGAAATAACTAGGGACATAAAGAATAGAAAACTTTGGCTCAGTCAGAGTAAGTATATCAAGACTGTTCTAGAGAGATTTTGTATGACTGATTGCAAGCAACTAGTTGTTCCAGTTTTATAGGGAATGAAGCTATCTGTTGAAGACTGTCCAAAATCTCCTACTGATATGGAGGACATGACCAATGTACCTTATGCTAGTGCAGTTGGTAGTCTAATGTATGCAATGGTCTGTACAAGGCCAGACATTGCCTAAGCAGTGGGAGTACTTAGTTGGTTTATGGCTAATCCTGGAAGGACACATTGGGATGCTGTGAAAAGAGTTTTTAGATATTTGAAGGGAACTTTAGAATATGCTTTGTGTTACCATGGGAACGTCGTTGAATCATAGAGGACTCTCAGCATTCAAGGCTATGTGGATTCTGATTGGGCAGGGGACATTGATAGCAAGAGATCCACTAGTGGATGTATTTTCATGATGAATGGTGGTACAGTGAGTTGGATGAGTAAGCGGCAGGCTGCAGTCGCTTTGTCCACTACAAAGGCATAATACATGGCAGAAACACATGCCTGTAAAGAAGCAATCTGGTTAAAATTTTTGTGTTCTAACATTGGTTTTGATGCAGGGAAAATAACAATTTACTATGACAGTTAGAGTGCTATTTGTTTGGAAAAGAATCCTACTTTCCATGCCAGGACGAAACATATAGATGTACAGTATCATTTTGTATGAGATATGGTGGAGGATGGAAAGGTCTCTTTAGAAAAAGTGGATACTCTGGAGAATGTTGCAGATGCATTGATGAAGCCAGTGAGCACAAACAAGTTCAGGTGGTGTGCTAGTTTGATGGGTCTCAGTGCCCATGAATTTTAGTAGTTTTGTTGTGCTCTGGAGGTGCCTGTGTGATCTTCGTCAAGTGGGAGATTGTTGGAATAGTGTGCCTCAATCTCACAGGCTGAAACCTCTGAAAGAGCCAAGTCAGTGTGACATCCTTATTGTCTGGCCAACAAATAGTTGTACAACCTTGTGGATTGCTCAGGTCACCGAGACCTTGTTTATGTCTTACTGACTGGAGCCTATCGCTTTGACATTTCTTTCATTGTGACATTTCTATCTCTCTCCGCTCAGGGAGATCTCTGGCCGACGGTTTGGTTCCTTGTGATGGTTGGGGAGAGTCATGGCGACTAGAGTCATCGGAGTAACACAACTACTTCGGTATGAAGTCCTAGTGATATGGCATGTCTCACCAACGATTATACTCTTGGAGTCATCGGGGTAACATAATGACTTCGGTAAGAACTCTTGGTGACAGATGGTATGTCTCACCGATAATGTTACACTCGGTGTCATCGGGGAGAGACTTGAACACTTGGTAAGGGCTCTTGGCGATGGGTGTTTGTCTCACTGATGCTTTAGTCTATTGTCGGTATGACTCCTAGCGAAGGGTGGTTTCAAAGTGACTCTTAGCAATAGCGGTAGTCTCTCTGACTGTTCGGTGCTTGGTATTACCTTTCAGTGATAGCCTAAGTCTTGCCGACGAGTGTTCTTTTTAGTATGACTTGAAGGGCTCGGTATGATCTCTTTTTGAATAGCGATAGTCTTGCCGATAGGAATGATGGTGTCTATGTGACCTTTGAACATCGGTATGACCTCTCATCGAATAGCGATAGTCTTTCCAAATAATGCTACATGTGTTGGATATCGGTATGATGTCTTGGTGACAAGGGGAAGTCTGAGTGACTACTTTTGAACTCGGTGTAACCTCTTGCCGAAGGTGATGACTCTTGGCGATAACGAATATCGAGTCTTGTGGCATCGAGGAGACACGGTTAGTATCTCACCGACATGGGAACACAGT
Source organism: Sequoia sempervirens (assembly GCA_007258455.2). NCBI lineage: Eukaryota > Viridiplantae > Streptophyta > Pinopsida > Cupressales > Cupressaceae > Sequoia > Sequoia sempervirens. Next base: position 205,637 of record VDFB02381370.1, on the reverse strand, counting down.
TTGAATGCTTTGACCGATTGAACAACTATCCTACGTGATGTGACTTCGACCAATCAGGAAGCATAATGGGAACCACTAGTAGTTGAACTATTACGACTGTTTCTGTGAGGAAGTTCAACATACATGGTCGACATGGATATACTCTGAGATCGATGATGATGTTCGGTTGGACGATTAGTGAGATGAACAGTTCAATGTGTGATCAATGAATTCAATTCTAAGAGCATTGTAACTTGAATTTTCTGTACAACATTGATCAAGGATTATGCTATTGTAAATTGACATCAGAGTGTGATGCCCATACTCTGTATGTAATTTCATTACTGTAATACAAAGGGGTTTTTCTTGGCGTGGTGGGTTTTTCTCCCGTAAGGGTTTTCCCACATAAATATGGTGTTCATCTGTGTATGTTAATTTCTCTATTTCTGCTATTTCTTTCAAGTGTATCTTAATTGAACTGTAATTGAAAATTTTAAAGCATCTCTGCATTCTTCCCTGAGGTTTTGACATTAGGAGAGTTGTTTCCGCACCTTAGCTTTCCTTACAAAAAAGAATCTCAAAAAATGGAATAAAGATTCATTTGGTCACATCTTTGATTCCAAAAGCTATTTCCTTAATAAATTGAATGAGATCCAATAGGAAATCCAATCGAAGGGTTTATCAGAGGATCTATAGTTACTGGAAGATAGCCTACTTAAGCAGTTGCATGATATTGTTACCAAGGAAGAGGATTTTTTGAGGCAAAGGTCTCGGGCTATTTGGTTGAAATCTGGGGATCATAATTCTAAGTTCTTTCATCTCACTGCTCTCAAGCATAAGTTGTCTAACAAAATTTCCTCGATTAGTCTTGATGGTTCGCTGTTGCAAGACAAAGAGGCTATTAGTAGAGCAATGGCTAGGTTCTTTGAACAACTCTTGATAGATGATCTAATATGGGATCAAAGTTGTGTGGATACCTCTTTGGATGTTATTCCTAAAGTTGTGATGAAGAATCTAAATAAGGAGTTCACAACTATTCCTTCGGCCTTAGAAGTCAAAGAAGCGTTTTTCTCTTTTGAAGGTAACAATTCCCCTTGGCCTGATGGCTTCCCCTTTTTGTTTTTCCAGTTGTGTTGGGAGATCATCTTTGAGGATGTGATTAATGCCAATAAGGAGTTATTTGGATCAAGAAGTCTTCTCAAAGAGCTTAATGTGACTTTCATTGTTTTGATCCCCAAATCTAATGATGCAAGGAGCTTTGGTGAGTATTGCTCGATCAGTCTCTGCAATTCTATTTATAATTTTTTTTTGAAACTTCTTGCCACTAGATTACAAAAATTCTTGCCAAATTTGATCTCAAAGCACCAAAGTGAATTTGTTAAGGGCCATCAAATTCTTGATTCTATCATTACTGTTCATGAGCTTGCTCACTCCATTAATGTTTCTAAGAAATTGAGATTTTTCCTTAAGTTGGACTTGCTCAAAGCCTATGATAGAGTGAGTTGGAGATTTCTTTTGAATGTATCTAACCGGTTTGGTTTCTGTAAGAAGTTATTGTAGCTTGTTGAACAACTCATTTCTTCTCCCTCATTTTTTTTCCTGGTGAATGGTTCTCATTCTCCATTCTCCCAGAGTTCGCATGGGTTGAGGTAGGGAGACCCTATCTCGCTACTTCTTTTCATTCTAATGGCAGAGGCTCTGGGCCATAATATCCTGAAGGCACTTTATATTGGTGCTCTGAGGTGTCTATCACCTTCCTCCAGATGTGATCTGATTACTCATCAACAATTCGTTGATGACACTATTTTGATGGGCGATTCCTCTGTTAGGGAAGTTAGAGTTGTTAAGAGGCTGTTGGCTGACTACGAGAATGCTTTTGGTCAGAAGATTAATCTTCCTAAGAGTCAAATTTTCTTCCTCAATACTCTTGAAGCTTTGCAGCTTAAGCTTGCTAGAATCTTGTCATGCAATAAAGATGAGCTCTCGTCTTCTTATTTGGGTCTCCCTTTGTGTATCTCTAAGATTCCATATTCCTTTTGGTTGAGATTGTTGGATAAATTTAGCAGGAAGTTAGCGGGTTGGAAAGGTGCACTCCTTAGTCAGGTGGGTAAAATTCAACTTATTTCTTCCACTCTCCAAAATTTTCCTCTATACGCCATGAGTCTTTTTAGGATTCTTGTAAAGTTTTAAGAAAAAATGGAATAGATAATGAGAAGGTTCCTTTGGTTGGGGTTAGAGACCAAAGCCATAATTCGTCTTGTGCCTTGGGAGTTGTTGTGTAGACTGAAGAAGTGGGGGGGTCTTGGTATTAGAAATTTAAAATCTTTTAATAAGGCTCTTTTGTCAAAAAATGTATGGAGGCTCCTGAATGGGGATGCTGGTGGGCCTCTTTGGGGAATAATAAGTATCTGTATGGTTTGGAGAGACCTTGGAACTTGTTGTCTTCATAGGAGGTCCCCTCTGGTTTGTGTTTTTGGAGAAATATTATTCTTTGCAAGGAATTGATTGCTAAAGGTGTTAAGTGGTTGTTGGGTGATGGTACAAGTATTATTTTTTGGGAAGATATTTGGTGTGGAGTTAGCCATCTTATTTGTCTTCCTTGCCCCCCCTATTGCCCCTTTGTGTAAACAACTCTTTGGGTTTAAGGTTGTTGATTATTTTGAGGATGGGGAGTGGAAATTTTTTGAGGTTTGGAGCCTGTCTTTGAAGGTCCTGAAGGATTTCTTGTGTAAGTTTCGGATCCCCTCTTTTCCTAGACCGGATAGAGTCATTTGGGCCCCCTATACTAGTGGAAATTTTTTAGTGGCTTCAACTCTCTTGGGTTCTTTGGAAGTGCCTGCATCTTTCCCATTCTATGGGAGGTTATGGAATAAGAAGTTGATTCCTAAAGTAAATGTCTTCTTCTGCCTACTTATGCAAGGTAAAGGGTTAACACAAGATAACCTTTGTAAGAGAGGGTTTCCTATTCCTAATAGATGTGTTCTTTGTGAAGCTAATGGTGAAAGTGCTTTCCAAATTCTCCTTGGATGTGACTATTATTTTTCTCTTTGGAGTAAATTTTTTAGACTTTTGAATATTGGTTGGGTCTTTCTGGATTCTCTTGATAAGTTCTCGGATCAATGGACCTGCCCTTCTTCCTCTCCAGTTCTTCAATGGTTGTGGGACCTTATGGCCCCACATATTTATTGGGGATTATGGAAAGAGAGAAATAACAAAATATTTCATGAGTCTATACTCAATATTGATAGTCTCTTTATCAATATCCAATAGGTGATTCTGGAGAAATTTGCTCTTATTCATTCTAATTTTGGTTGTTGTGTCCCTTTTGCTTGCCTTGTTGGTTATGAGCTCCTGGTAACTTCTAATTGGAAGATTATTTCAATTCCCATTTTGAAATCTAAGTCAAGCTATTATGCTAGGTTGAACACTAAATGGAAGCCTCCTCCCTTTAGTTCGGTTAAAGTGAACTTTGATAGGGCAGTGAAGGAAAATCCCAGGCCTGCAGGATGTATGTGGGTGGTTAAGAAATGATGTTGGTAGACTCCTTGATGTGGTGGAACTTCCATTGGGAACTTAGACCAATCACTATGCGGAGGTGGAGGCTATGTTCATAAGTGTTAGATTTGCAATCAGGAAGGGCTATTCCAAATTATGGGTTGAAGGCGACCCTTTGAACATAATAAATTATCTATGTGGCACCCATCCTCCGAGTTGGAATGTTGATAAGCTCATTAAGGATATGATAATCATGTTACAATCTTGTGAGGATACCTGTATCTCTCACGTTTACCGAGAAGGAAACTCGTTGGCAGATTTTTTTCCAACAAGGCTATCAAGTTAAATGATTTTCATTCATGGAAGGAGGGATTGATCCTTCTCGAGAAATCTAGGAGTTTATTGAGGAATGATGGTATGGGATGAGTTGATGTGGCATTCATGGTCTAGTACCTTCCTCCATTTTGCATGCTTTTTGGGTGTTTTTTACTCTCTGATCTTCATCTGTGTGTTATTCGCAAGGGTTTGGTGCTCTTGGTGTTGCTAGCTATGGGTGGTGATAGGAGTAGAATCGAGCCACATTCCTGTGGGGACATTCAGAGAAACAAGAAGCTCTAGAATATTCTGCGCCATGGAAATTTTACTCCATTCTTGGAGAGGCTTCATGGGAATGGCCCAATGCCTCGACGCAATTTTTTTCTTTCTAGCACGATCACAAGCTCAAGGTTGATGGTCTGGAAGTGGAGGTAAATGAGGATTTAATTGCTTATGTTACTAGGATGCCAACGGTAGGTCATAAGTTATTCAAGAATAAAAAGAGTAATGAAGAGGCAATAGCCCAATTTTTTAAAGATGATGAGAGAAAGAAATTAGTTAAAATGGAGACCTAGGGCTATGAGAGAAAATCCCTCAAAAAAAATTGGGCGAGCATTGCCGAGGTGATTATGTGTTATGTGACTCTAGAGGGGAGGTTTACGACTATTCTCGGTCACCATTTTACTATCCTCAACCATTTTAGACATGGTTTGTTTATTTTGTTTCCTTTCTTTCTGATTTCATCTTTAGAGGTCTTTGTTTATTCCCATATAAATAGTAGGAGGGCTCTCGTCCTCCATGAAGGGCTTATTTTATTGATTATGGAACATGTTAAGTCTCTTACTCCAACTCCTGCCATTGAGGGCAAGGAGAAGAATTTAAGTGATGTGTCATCTAGTTTTGAGCCCACTTCAGATGAAGAGGATTGGAATGAAGAGGAAGAGGACTTATCTTCGGTGGCTGTGGATACTTCTTTGAAGAAGAGGAAGGTGGGTGGTTCTAAGAGTAACAAGGTTGCTAAGCAGGTTGCCCTTTTTGAGAGTGAGAACATAGAGGTGGGGTCGAATGATTCCTCTCCCAAAACTGTGGAGGTGGCTATTGGTAAGGATGTTGTTGGTGGTGGCCCAGAGGTGGGGACACAATATATTGCTATGGGTTTGGTGGACAAGTTGCGGAGACTATCGAAGCATATTTATAATCTAAAGAACAAGGCCTCAGATGTTCCAGTTAAGGACCCCACTGTGTCTAGTGATGCCAAGGATTCTAGTGATAAAACGGTGGCCATTGAGGATTCCCCTATGCAGGACATGCCCAAGATGGAGCAGGACAAGGAGATTAGGTGTTTGAAGGAGGAGGATTGGGGAAGAAAAAATCTAAACATGAGCCCTTGAAGATAAATCCTCTTTATGAGGATTTTCTTACCTTGATGATGACACTACCTCCATGTATGATTTGCTAGATATGGCTAGGGTTGGGGCCACTGGTACCTTTAAGTTTGCTAAGTGGACTCTACAGGAGGCCAATAAAATTAATATCAAAATTAGAGGTCTGAAGGAGAATCTGAAGAATGTTCCCAAGGGTTTGGTTCCAGACATTCTTATTGACATAATAGTGGACCTTGAAGGTTCCTATCATGACTTCAAATATCTATGTGAGGAAAAGTAGGTTGCTCTGCAAGCCAAGGTTTTGGGTATGAATGCTAATATTAAAAAACTAATGTATGATTATCATATCTCTGTAAAGAACAACGCAAAATCCTTGGAAGAGATCCTTTGATGCTAAGAAGGCGCTGTTGGATATGGTTGAAAGACATAGGAACCAATAGATTGAGGTGGCCAAGACCCTAGGTAGCTTGGATTAGTGCCTGGTCTTCTTCTTTGTTGTTTTTTGTTTCCTGTTGCATGTAGGTTTCTTTTTGATTGTTTTATTGTTTTGTGGTTGCTGGGTGTTGTTGGTTGTTATTTGTTATAATTTTTCTTAACATCCATTTTATTGTGTTTTTTGGTTGTTGGGTTGCTACTGGTGGCCTTTTGAAAATCTTTTTAGGCTACATTTTGTGTCTTTTGTTGTAAAGGGTTTTGGGTCCCTTCAAAACCTACTTTTCCCATATACTCAAAACTAACTTCTATTGGTGTCAAAATAATAGAGGGAGATAAATGTAAAAATTTTCTTTGCTCTTTACCCAATTCATGCCATAATCTAATTATGACTATTATTTCCATGATCTTTGAGCCCAAGCTTGAATAAGTTGTTACTTCTTTGCTAAGTGAAGAATTTAGAAAAAATATGGGGATGGAGGTTCTAAATATACTTTGTTAGGGTTAGATCTAAAGAAGAGTGGGTAAAAGTAAGGGGGATAGTAAGAAGTCCAAATATAAGACTAGATCAAAATATTTTGGCTGGAGTAAATGAAGTATAGGAATTATGGAAAAAATGACCATATAAAGGAGTGTACACTTAAAAAATAATAAATATTATAAATACTTTACTGAAAAATATTTAAAAATGATGATGTTCATAGTGATGCATTTCTCATTTTTGCTAATATTGTAGTAAGGACTCATGGCTGATTGATTTAGGTGCCTCATTTCACATGACTCTTAATAAGGAGTGGTACTCAAAGTATAAAAAAATATGATGAAGGAGAGGTGTTTCTTGGTGATACCTTCTCACAAGATTGTTGACATAGGAAAGGTAAAATTGATTTTTAGTGATGGCAGAGTAACATTTTTTATTGATATTTTAAATATTATAGGGCTTGCTAGAAATTTAATTCCTATTTATAAGATGAATTTTGGTGCATAGAGTTGTAGGTTTTCAAATCCCTAAAGCTAGGTAATTATTTGAGTGCTAGGGGTGTCAAACCTGTTGTGTGAATATTTTATAATCAATTAATTGATTACAAAATGGTAACATTAGGCCTAATATAATGAGATTAAATCTCTCCTCTCAAAAAGGGAAGGCTCAATTCTTATTGCTAACTAAAAACAACTAGTATTTAACTAAGCTTATGTACACTACAATTATCCATAGGGTGTTTCCATTCATCCAATTCTCTTTTTTTCAGAATAGATATTTCTTCTTAGAAAATTACAATGATAATCCCATGAAAATTACAACATGTAATTAACCACAAAGTACTACTCGAAGCAATAATAACCAATATCTAATTCAAATAGCCGAAAGAATAACTAAAAAGATACCAATGAGTGTCAGAAGCAAGAAAACCCACAAAAGCACAAAGTATTTTATTGCTTTCTATGATGATATGAAAGAAAAAAAATGGTATATATGTTGCAGCCCAAAGTCTCCAATAAATGCCACAAAATATCAACCAAATGTAGATGATAACTCACAACCCAAAGTCTTCAAATTATCTCCAAATTACACATAAACATAATTTCCAAATATAATATTGTAGCCCACAGACTTCAAAATCAGATTTGGATTACCTCCTAGAATATTCAATTCCATGCTATGATTCAATCATGTACAAGATAATATAATAGGAAAGACGTAAGAACATTCCCAATATACAACACACTTAATCCAAGGCAAAGATTGGGCACCAATTTGCTTCTTTTATTGATTGAATCTTGATTTACACTTCAAAACAAAGTTTCAATGTGCTTTTTAATTTGGCAGCATTTCACTTCATAAGCTAAAAGATAATATTTACAAAAGATCTCCTTATTCATAGAAGGAAGTAAAGAGAAAAAATAGGAAACCTATAACTAATTTGACTTATTCAAAGAGTCCGATTTGATTTGGGACTTCACTCCTCTTACATGTAATTGATATATTATAAAATAAATGTAAAATTTCATCTACAAATTACAAATTGCATAAAGAAAACTTGAAAATAAACTAAGTATCAATCAACACATTCTTTTATTCTTCAACATTCTTCTCCAAGAAATCGTCATATCTTTTCAATGCAACTTGTACTTCAAAGTCATCTGGCCCTAATGTAAGGTTGGAGATGGTGAAAACTCATGTGATGAAGTACTTGATACTGATGCGTGCTTTTCTATGCTTGTCCAGTATTACTTTTAGGTTATCCAAAGTCACTTGAAAATCCACTAACTTATCAATAAAAGCTAATGAAAAAGCTTTTGATTCAATCTCTATCTGAATTAGGGATGTGAACTCTTAGATAAGCATCTCCATGGGAAGGAAATTTTTATTTTCATCAAGTACTTGGCAAGGAAGCTCACCAATCTTGGAGATGAGATCCAATTCTCTATCATTGCCCATCCCCTAAGCTTCTTGTAGATATTTGATTAGTTCATCAATGAAATCTCTTTTATGTTTCATTGTTTCCTGAAATTCAATGGAAATTTTTCTTGTGGGGATCACCTCCATTTATACCAACACATCAAGCTTGAGATCCCTCATTTTGGTCCAAGCTTCAAGACCTTTCTCTAAAAAATTTAGATTATGAGATAATTAATCAATTCAACAAAAGGCTTCAACAATTGTGTACCTTGGGCCATTATTTGATCTATCCATTCACTAACAATATTTTGTTGTGCACGAGTCCTTTAGTCTTTTGGATTGCAGGATCATCCACACTTGTGGTAATAGGTTCAATGGACTTAGAATATTGAGTTATCTTTCGAAGTACAGATGTGAGCTATTCCACCTTGGCCTTCAGTTGATCTTTAATGATTTTATCCCTATCATAATTTTCAAGTAAAGAGGCCATTTCTATTTGAAAATATTCATTTGCACCTTCTTGTGTTTCTTTACCCAGTTCTATCTTGGTGATTGTATAGTATGACACATCAACTTCTTCAACAATTTTATCTGGGGGAGGTTGTACCACCTCAACATACATAACCTGATTTATTAACCATCACCCTTGAAAGAGTTTTGGACTTCTTTGTAGTCTTGGTCTTCACATGAACTAGTTGGCCAAAATCAAAGTCACCTGGAGAGATGACTTGCTTCTTTCTCTTAGGTGTTTGTGATGTAAACCAGGGAGGAAGAGTGGAAGAATCTCCTTCAGTACCCACCACCATGGTTTGTGTTGACAGAGTTGTACCTACAAGAATGGTGATTATAATTGGTGGATTATGGGTTAAATCTGTAGCTGGGATTTACACACTTGACACATTATGTAAGGATTTAGACACAAATTTTTCAAAATCACATTGTGTGGACACATAAAAAAGGGTGAGGAAAAACTAGGAAAAGAAGATAAAAGGCCAAAAACATTTTCAATATTATTATGAGGACTCTCAAAAATTGACCCACTAGTTGGTGATGAATGAATTGACTAAATAGGAGTAACAAAAATGGTGGAAACAAGTAGGAAAAGATTTTTCACTTGTAACTATAGGAGTAGGACTTGGTAATGTAGTACTTATAGGAGAGGAAGAGATGGGGGAATCTTCTAGTGTAGACTTAGGCTTCGAAGTGACTGGAGATTCTTGTGTTTCTTTAACTGGATTATCCTCTCCTTGTTCTTCACCTTGAGTGGATGTCCCTTCTTGTTCTTTACTCTTGTCTCCTTTTATTTTGAAAATAAACTTAGGTACCTTGCTGATACTTGGAGCATCATCTTTGTTATTTGTCCTTGATTCTCCTTTATTTTTACCTGCAAGCTCTTCAGTTTCCTCCTCTTCTGACCATGTATTGAAATATTTCAATTTAATCCCCTTCTCTTGCAAGCAAATATTGGTGTTTACAAGAATATGATGAAATCTCTCCCTTAAGGAAATCATCTCTTTTTGAGACCACTAGATTGGTGACAAAGGAGTACCAACAATCTTATTATCTTCACAGGCAGAATGTAGTATGCCATCTTCTTCTTCCATATCCTTGGGAATGCCAACAAGATCAAGATTTTTGATCTAATCCAAAGTAAGCCAACTATAGTCAAGCTTCCTTACATCTTTGTTAGTTATACACTCAGCCCATATTTCTTCAACCATATGCACATGAGTGTAGTTTTTCTTGAGTTTTTTCTTCAATCCCTTGTAGTCAAAATCATTGTTACCCATTGCAGATCCATCTCCATAGCTTTGGCTTTGGGAGAAGTGGTGATGGAGTATCTACCAATGGTTAGAGGAAATTTGAATCCATCTTTGTGTGACTCATCTTGCTTGCTGTGTACAGTCATGATTTTCCTGCATAGCTCCATTAGCACAATATTGTCACTAGGATATCTGGGGAGCATATATGGAATTTTTTCAATGCACCCAACTCTGATTTGTGTAAAGGTGGGAAATTGTAAGAAAAAACAACGAAACTTCTTAATAAGTTCCCATGCTTCATCTGATACCCTTTTCTTCTCAAGTTCCCTATCAAATATGTGTATGTGAGGATAGAAAAATCCATCATTAACCCTCCTAAAATGCTTGAGGCTCTGCTTCAAATTCAATTGTGAATAGTACTCATAAACATGAACTTTCATCTTGTCACCCTCCAAAGACAACCTTGAAAATTTCCTAATAGAGGAAGCAACATAGACTAGATATGAAGTCATGTAGAGCTTCAAAGAAGTAGATAACTTTGAAAGCTACTCATAAATGACATCACTGATCTGTTTACCCCAAAATATTCTTTCATTTCCTTTCCTTATGACATGAATGTATTGGTACATCCATCCTTGGAAAGTGGTGAATTTTGGCAATCCCTTAACTCGAGTGAGAAGAGTTATTAAATAATTTACCTCTTCGATGAACTCACTGCAATGAAGATTATTAGGCCACCTAGCAATAGTCAACCTAGTAATCTTGAGCCATTAGGTGCTAATAGTATTTTTTCACTTGTTAGGATTGTTATCATAGAAAGTTTGTGATAACTCCATAGTAAGGTCAACATATTCATCAATTCTAGGACATTTGAAGATTTTATCAAAGAACTCTTCATCTAATCTTATGAGTACCTTCCCATCTGCATCTCTGACACTCTTTGTCTCTTTGTAGAAACGTGTAGCTGCTACAAGTACAAATTTAGGATTGTGGGCTAATACTAGAAATGAGGAGACCAAGTGGATACTGCACTCAAAAAAACACCTCATACTTGCATCAACGAGTTGCATATTCATCCTCTTCAGGAATTCAGACATGTCCACATGTTTGATTTCAGTGTGTCGGATCTGATCGACATTGGATTCCATTGATGTGATTGGAATCACACCTTGGTATTGATATTTCATGTTTTTCTTTTTTGGTGAAGGATTTGACATTGATGATGAAGCTAGATAAAATAATTTCAAAATTCCCTAGTGATAGAGAAATTTTAAAGTTATGTGTAGTGGTGGAAAAAATCTGCACTTGTGCATATTTGAATGTTGGTGTTTAGTTTGGAGAAAATTCTCTGAGCTACATGGGAAGTTCATCATTGGATGCAAGGGTGAAGAAATTCTCCACCCTTGCATGAGGGTTTTTTAAAAATATGTAGGTCAGGGAAAATTCCCCAAACTACACTTAGGGTAGGCTAATATAATATAAGTGCAAATTAGGGAATTTTCCTCAATCTGCATCTAGGATAGAGTGTCTTGGCGTAGGTCAAGAAAAATTCCCCAACCTACACTTGGATAGTGTAGAACTCATGCACATTGGGGAAAATTCCTTGAAGTGCATGGTTTAGATCATTTTTAATGCACCTCGAGGGAAATTTCCCGATGTGCATAGGAACCATTCATGCAAAGTGTCATTTGGGGTTTAACACCCAAACTACACTAGGGAAGGACGTAGATGTAGTGCGGGGAAAATTACCTGCACTACATATGGAGTGATGGTTGTCGGTGTCGTGCCGGGTTTTTTCACCTCCCTCCACGATGGTTAAGATGAATGTTGGTTTGATGTTATATGCTACAAAAGATGTGAAATACATGAAGGCAAGGTCTGTAGGTGATTTGGTGTTGTTGTAAATAATTTTGTGACAATTACATAAGGGAGGCGAGTATGGATGTAGTGCAAAGAAAATTCCCTATGCTACATATATGGGGTGTGTGCGTAAAGGTATGAGTTTACATCGAGGAATTTTCCCTGATGTACATGAAAACCATGCATGCTAAATGTCATTTGGGCCTTTTTCACTAAACCACATAATGAGGGAAAAGTTGATGCCCTATGGGGAAATTTTTTTGCATGTCATTAGGGTAGGTTGTGGAAATGGTTGGTGATGGTGTTGGTTGGGATAAATATCCTGAGAAACACGTGACCATTGAATGCTATGCAGGACAAAAATCACGAATGTCATGAGACAATTTTGAGGGTAAAGTGAGGCAGTGTGGTGAAAATTCCCCACGTAGCATGATATTTACATGAAGATTTCACGGTGTTGCATGTGTGAAGTAGGGTCAAAGGTGAAGGTGGTCATGTGAGTATAGATGTTTTTTAGGGTTTTCCTCTGAGCAAAATTAGCTACAAATAATGCAGGAAGTTGAAAACCTAACAAAAAACACAAATATGTAGACTAAGGTAATACAAAGAAAAACCCTAAATCGAGACCAAACGATAGGAAAAATGTGAACACAAATGCATAAAGACCCTAAGCCAAAATATAAGTACTGATAAACAAAAAGAAACTCTAAACAAGGCCCACAAGAACCCAAATAATTACAACAAGAAATATTGATAGAAGCAATAAAAAGAAAGAAAGAACCAATATACCTGTAGATCCAAAGATGGTGAAAAAATCCAATAAAATCCTTGCGAGAATAACCACACTCACGATAAAGGGAAAAAGGGAAGCAAGCACACAAAATAGTAGAAGAATAAGAGTAAAAATGAAGATTAAATGGATCGAAACCATTAATAAACCCACAGTAAAATCACATTAATGCCCAAATGTGTGGGTTGAGGAGTGCATTCATAGGAAAATTCTTTGCAACTACATCTTGGAATGCAGGTTACCAAAATATGTGGTATCGCTAAAATTTAGCAACATTGCATATTCAGAAAAATGACCAACACTTGAAAATTTAACTTTCACAAATTTTCAAAAGACAAAGAGGTGATCTAATCAAAATGACTTTTAGAGGGATCAAAATATGCATGAGCGCAATCAAAATTTGGCTCAATATGCATATTTAGAGGACGTGGACTACGAAATAAACAAGTTTTGTAGAGGTTATCCCATGAATTAAGCGAGCTGAATTTGAGGATAACAAATGACTCTAACTAGAGATCTTCCTTCAATCATCCTTTGAAATGATCGAAGGGAGAAGAATCCCAATACTCTAAGTGCCTTCATCCATCCATTGGGCTATAGAGTTAGGTGAAAAAAAAAAGACAAAAAGAAAGACACAAATATACAAATATTTTACAAACTTATCTGGCACTTCACTGAGTGAACAACTTCAGATGTTGTCCGCTATGGGGCGACATAAATGGTGTTCCATCTTGGTATGCTAGAATAAAATTTTTCTCACCACAAATTTGGTGAATTGTGAAAGGGCCTCTCTACAAGGAGTCAAACTTTCCATGCATTCCTTTTGGTTCTCTTCTCTTGTCCCATAATAGAACTTGATCTCTGATTTGGAAATAATGAGATTTTTCTTTCTTGTCAAAAAGCCTCTTGACTTGGCTTTGGTGTTCCATAATATGATCGACCACTTTTACATGTTGTTCCTACAATTCAATAAGAAACATGACACATTTATCAAGAGAGCTATCAAAAGTCTCATCTTCAATGGTCTAGACAATTTTAAAGCAAACAATTCTAGTGTGATAGGTATTTCTGCATTCAAATCGTACAAGAGCTGAAAGAAAGACATACCGATTAACCATTTAGAAGTAATAAGATCTGCCCATAATGCATCATATAATGCCTTGTACTAAGACCTTTGATTTTCATCCACCAACTTCTTGATTATGGTAACCGAATCTTTCTTGTTGCTTGATTCAACTTGACCATTCCCTTGGGGGTAATAGTCGAATGAGTGAGAAAGATGATTCCATACTTTAAAAAAAACTATTTTATTTCATTGTATGAGAAAGAAGTAGCATTTTTTGCTACTTTCTTATTTGGAATTCCAAACCTTGAGATGATATTCTCTTAGAGGAAATTGCATACCACTTTCGAAGTTGTATGCTTGATTTGGAATGGCTTCCACCCACTTAGTGAAATAATTAGTAGCTATGAGAACATACCTATTTATTGAACTTGATGGTGGATTTACTATGCCAATGAAATCAATTCCCCATTATTGAAAGGGTTCTTCAATCACCACTGGCTTGAGTGGTAGAGCTACTAATTTGGGTTTCCCCACAAACTGCTGGCAGAACTCACACTTACGCACTTAGTTGTACAAATCTTGAAAGAGTGTGGGTCAGTAGTAATTTTCTCTCAAAATATTGTGAGTAGTAACTAGATTTGAGAAGTTTTCTCTACATTCTAAGTAGTGAAAAGATTCCAACAACTTGCCTTGTTGTTCTTTTCCCACACAATGTAGAAAAGTTCCATCAATACTCCTTTTATACAAACCATTATCCCAAAGAATGAATTTTTCAACCTTGAGATTGATTTTCCTCTTTTCCTTGTATGGAAAATGGTTAGGAATTTCTCCATATGTGAGGAAATGTGCAATATTAGAGTACCATTCATCAGTCGTGCTTACAAACAAGATTGTGGGAACATCTTCAATATTTACTTCCTCATCATCAGATATTTCTTTTGGTTTGTTATAATCAACCAACTAACATAAACCTTTCCCATGAACTAACTTAGTGGGATTAATTTCCATGTCATATTCTTGGATCTTAGAAATCCAATTTCCTCTTTCAATTCCAAATTCTTGTTGAGTCAAGATAGAATTGACCGTTGAATCAAGAACCAATACCACAATATGAAAATTAGGAATGTAGAACCTAAAATGCTTAACTTATTTTACCACAACATAAGAATGCTTCTCCATTGGTGAGTACTTGAGTTTGTGAGCCTTCAAAGGAAAACTCATGAAAGCTATTGGAGATTCAATCCCCTTGCTATTTTGCTACACTAGGATAGCAGATAGAGTATGTTTTGAGGCATAACTGTACACGATGAAGTATTTGTATAGTCTAGACAGAATAAGACCGGAGCAAGATAATTTAGCCTCCATGATGTCATTGAAAGCAACTTTACCTTCTGCACTCCAATGAAATATTGACTTACCTTTCATCATATCCACAATATGACAAGTCCTCTGTGAATTTTGGAACAAATCTTCATAAAAATTTCACCTTCCAAAAGAAGGAATATACTGCTATCTTACTTGAAGGAAAATTAAGAATTTGAATGGACTTGACCCACTCAAGATCAATATTGATTCCTTCCTTAGACACTATGTGTCCAAGGAGCTTACCTTTAGTAACCCTAAAAATGTATTTCTTGTGATTAAGGGAAATATCATGTTGTTGACACCTTTCTATCACTTGTTGTAAGTGATGATAATGATCTCGATGATCTTTAGAAAAGATAGTAAAATAATCCAAGTAAACCACAATGATCTTACCCATCACATCACGAAAATCCAAGTTCATTTCCCTTTGAAAAGTGGCACCAACATTAATCAACCCAAAAGGCATTATGTGATATGAAAATGTGCCCCATGGAGTACTGAAAGTGGTTTTGTGTTGATCTTCTTCACTCACTTCCACTTGATTATATCTTGAAAATCCTCTAACATATACAACATTTCTAAGCCTATCACTGTTTGTAGAACTTGATCCATTGTCGATAGTGGGTAATTATCCTTTAGTGAAAATTGATTCAGGTTTTGAAAATCCACACAAATATGGATTTCTCCATTCTTCTTTCATACTAGAACAATGTTAGCTATCCATGTTGAATGATGGATAGGAAAAATGATCCTATCATTTAGTATTTTTAAATTTTTGGCAAGAATGGTACCTGAGATCTTTGGGTTGTACTACCTCTATTTCTTCTTATGAGGCATAGATCCCAACTTGAGGGGAATTTTCTGTTGGACCTCCTTTAGATGAAAATGCTTTAAATCATCATAGGAATAGGTAAGCATGTCCATGTATTGCCACAAAATTTTTGTAAACTTTTCCTTTTCCTCTATTGTGCAATGTTTACCAATATTTACCATTTTGGGATCCTCTTCCATTCCCAAATTAACTTCTTCGACTTCCATTGACGAATTAGATCCAGATTACTAATAATTCTTGACATAGAAATCGTGCTTGTCAAATTTTTTTTCAAGAGCGACCAAACCTTTGGGAATTTCATTCCCTTTTAGCTGCAAGATTTCCTTGCCAATTTCTTGATCCACCTCAGAGATTGACTCTCGATGAGAGGAATCACTTCAAAATATAATTCACTAAATTTTTTAGTCCTTATTGACTATTTTCCAATGATTTGAACTATCAGAAACACTGGGCTGAAAAACCAATTCAATTGTATACTTTGTTCCTTAGAAATATTTGTGAGGAATCAAAAGAGTAGTTGATATTGCTAAAGAATTAGCCTTATCATTGTATTCCCTTGGAACCACATATATGCCAAAAACATTGAAACCTTCAATGCAATCCCAAACAAGATTGTGGTAATGCTTTAACCTTTCATTTTTTATCTATAAAAATTTCTAACCTAACAAAAAATCCATTCGACATCACCTTGAGCATGAATATTTGTAATTCCTTTCTTGTGTGCAACATCCATCCATAACAAGGCCTCAAATTCCACAATATTATTAGTATTATCGAATTACAATTTAAAAGAGAAGGGAATTTTTTTCCTTGTGGGGATATGGAAACTATTTCTTCTCTAGATCTAGTGGAAGAACAACTGCCATCAAACTCCAAAGTACAAACATCATTTGAACTCCCTACACTGACATTATCAAAATATGGGGTCTCTTCATTCGAAGAGGATGATCCATTAGTTACCTTCTCTTCACTTGCATCATTGTCTAAGGAATCATAAGCTTCATTATTTTTCAAGAATAGGTGACCATTCCAGAAGACTCAAAAAGAATGAGCTTTTGGATCGTCAATTTTTTTCACAAAAAACTTAGTTTCCCTTTCTGGAAACAGTTTTTGCATAACACCCTTAATGGGAATTGTGGATTTGAACCAATCCATGTCTATCTTACCACCAACATCCTTACAAAGGTTTCATCCCAAAAATATCCCATATGAGGTCGGGACATTAGCTACCAAAACTATCATCTTAATCTTCTTTTCAGGAAATGTGACAAATGCAAATTGTGCATCTTTAATTTTCCCTATGAGGGTCATTTTCTTGTTTTCAATTGAAAAACACTGGCCAAAGGTCTTTGTCAAATTCAAACCCAAAGCATTAGCTACTTTGGATAGCATCATATTATTGGAGGCACCCAAATCAATGATGCAGTTAGTTTATAACCATTGAATAGTAAGGAGATGTAAAATGGATCTATTTTTCTAGGAACGTACAAAGGAGTTGCAACAAGGTTACTTTGTGTAGGCCTTGGTTTAGGAACAATTGGAATATTTTGGGAAGAACCTTGACTTGGGTGAGCTCCTTTATCTTTCACAAACTTAGCAAGTCTATCAAATTGGTCAGGGTTGGCTGGGAGATACTTAACATATGACATTTGGATTTTTGTCTTTGTTGCATGATATATGATTTCAAAAGCTCGGTAAGGATTCACCAAAGAAGATAGGGTATTTTCATTTTGGGGCTTAGGATTTGGGACACTAGTTTTAAGTACATAAGAAGATGTAGGAGAACTTGGGGTACTTGTTTATTTCTCATTGTGTCCTTTGGTTGGATTGGAAAAGGAGTCCCTCTCTTAGCGATTGTGACTACTAGATGTGGGTGGTCCTTTTCCTTAGCTCCATCGCCTTGTTGATGAATAAGCTGATTTTGTGAGTGGGTGAAAAAAACATAAGCCTTATTGTGTGTTTCCTCTTCTTGCTCAAATCCTTCTTTGTATTGAAGAAACCCAATGTTAGAGTTTCCAACCACATTTGCTTGCTCCTATGAGAAGAGATTGGCACCATCTTCTGAGAGATATTCTGATTGTGGAAGACCATCTTGTTCAGATTCATAATACCCTACTATTGCATTTATAGGTGGTGCTTCAAGCGTAAGTCTTCGTTGTGGTGGGGGAAGTAATTCATTAACTAGATTTTACACCATAGGATCTGTGGTGCTTGTAGAAGGTTGGGACAAAGAGGATTGTCCTCTAGAACTATTTGGATCCTTCCTTATTTTTCCACCAAGGATTAGATTGTCCTCTACATTAGTAGCCAAATTTTGGGCAACTGCAAGATTAGTTGGGGCTGCTCTTCGTAGAAGAAAATTTACCTCGGGAAATTGTGTATTGATGAAGAAACACTTCAAATTTTGAGGTGCAGGCTAAACAATAGTTGTAATTCTATTTTTCCACTTATTAAACTTAGCCACGAACTCACATATGGGCTCTTATGGTTTCTTCTTCATTTGAATAATCTAGGCCAAAAATGCATGAGCATATTCTGCTAGTTTAAAACTTTCTTCAAACTTAGTTTGGAGTGTGGCCCAATTGGTAATACTTCCAGCTAAAAGATGATAAAACCAATAAGCTACCACTCCTTGGAGCATTTCAATAAACAACCTTATTGATACATCTTTGTGTTCTACCCCAAGAACTCTGCATGCAATTTAGAATGTAACAATATGCTCGTCTAGGTGTTGTTTACCATCTCCATAGAGCTTAGGAAATTTCTTTCATGTACCACAAGGAAGTTCATGTATAGGTGGTTTCAAATTCAAAGGACCAAAAGCATTCCCCCAAGGACCTTGACAAACCATTTTTCCTTGGTTGAATGGAAGGATAATAAAACTTTGAATTAGTGAGATAGACAATGCTCTGTGAGCACTTGAAACTTCACTTGGTATAGGGGATATTATGTTAGCAGGAGGAAAACTCTTTGTGTGCTGAAGAGGTGATATCGTCCTTGCAAGAAAAAGATCGAAGTTATATTCTTGTAGCAACTCAAACGTATTTTCAATATGTCCTTGAACCCTTTGATCATGTGTATAGCTTCATTCTGCTAGAGTGCAAGCTTAACAAGCAAGGTAAATCAACAATAAAATAAATAACTATAAATAATAAGAACTTTGTATACTTCAACTAAAAGCGTGAGACTAATATTGGTTGCATATTCGTGTCCCCAACGGAGTCACTAAAAATCTGTTGGGTGAATATTTTGTAGTCAACTAATTGATCACAAAATGGTGATATTAGCCATGGTATAGTGAGATTAAATCTCTCCTCTCAGAAAGGGGAGGCTCCCTTCTTATTGCTCCAACTAGTACTTTGTGGTTAATTACATGTTGTAATTGTCACAAAATTATCATTACAATTTTGGAAGAAGAAAAATTTATTCTGAAAAAAGAGAATAGGATGAATGGAAACATCCTCATGTATAACTATAATATACCTAAGCTTATTTAATTACTAGTTGTTTTTAGTTAGCAATAAGAAGGGAGCTTCCCCTTTTTGAGAGGAGAGATTTAATCTCACTATACTGTGGTTGATATCACCATTTTGTAATCAATTAGTTGATTACAAAATATTCACCCAACAAAACCCAAAGAAATAAAACTATAATTTATGACTAGGTTGGGCAACTTTTGAACAATTTCCTAAGGTGGTAAGGTATTCAAATTCAAAATTAGCTAGTCTTGGGGGCTTCCCTAGAGGTATCTTGAATAGGATTAAGCACAATTGAATATAAATAGATTAATAAATTGTTGCAATAGTACCTAATGCACACTTGACTCCAAAAGATATCACTATAACCTCATTAAGCAGATAAGCACATCACTACATGACAAAATGATGTGAGTATGCACAACATGACTCTTTATGATGATAATTTCTATGAATCATTGAAGATGTTTTTCTTGTCTATAATACTAACTCATAAAGCACATACTATCTACTTCCTACTACTCTGCTAGTGAATGATATTTTTAGTTTAGGTGCAAGGTGGATTGTTACTTCTAGGATTAGTGCCTATTCATTAGGTTACAAAGGCTAGGATTACAATAAAAAAAATAACAAGAAATCACAAAGGAAAATGAGTTGTGTAGATCCACACACCACAAATGATGATATCAAGTAGCTAAATATGATTAGTTATCTATCCAAGGCTATAGAAATTTGTATGCAATGAAGAAATGACCATTAGAAATATTGTAATGCATTAAAATGCTACCCCATTCATCAAATATTCATTGCATTCATACCAAGAAACTAGAAAGAGGGAATTCTAAGCTAGAAGCTCTTAAAAAATCCACAAATGGAACAATGGAAATATTATCTCCTTCAACATGTAGTCATGTCGAAATGTGAAATGAATGACTATTTGAATGAGAAGTAAGCTAATTTTTATAGAATTTGGTTTGGCCACTCAATTTTTTGCAAGAATTTGATTGAGAACTGAATTTGGTGTAACTATGGTGTACAATGTAAGTGTGACCTTGTGAAATCTAGAAGATGAATGATGAATATTTGGCATGAGAATCATTAGCATCAAAGATTCATCGACTATATTAATGGTGGCATGGTCTCCCTCACCTACATTTTTTAATGTATATTCGAATTCATTCCCTTAAATTAAATGATGGATTTTGGGTGGGAAAGTTACAACTAGTTGTTGCAAGGGTCAAATTTGGCATTAATGGTGTCTTGGGAGTTTCAAAGGAGTGGTTAGGGTGAACAAGGAATATAGAAGTTTGATGAGGAATTGGAGGTGAGAAAGGGAGATGTAAGGAAACCTTGTAAAACTATACATGAGACATGGATGATGTGGAGGAAAGGAAATAAGTTTGGATCCACTTTGAAAGTCCACAAATGTTGAAAAACAAGGTGAACTAAATTGCAATAATAAGTATTATATGTGTTTGCAAATCTGAAAATGGATTCAAGATTAATCCAATATGATGATTATAGTGATTGCACATTAAACATTAACCTAAAAACAACAATACCACATTTTGAGAAACACAAGTGACACAAAATATATCGTGCTAATTAGTGATAGCTCATTTTTAGTTATCTCAACCTCTTTTCTTTCCAACTTACACTTCATATCATGCTAATTAGTGATATATATTTTGATTAAATGATAGAAACTATTATGCCATGATATCAACAAAAATTTATATCAATAATTCAATAGTAATATCTTCTATTTTGCACATTAGAAATATAGAAAGAATTTGTAAAAGTGGATATGTGCTTGTTTGTGTTTATTTTCATCACACATCTAAATTTAGGAATGTTATTTTTGGAGCCATGTGAAAGTGTAATGGAAAAATTAAACCATGTAACTGACTTCTAGATTACATTACATGAAATAATGAGAGAAGTAGAAAGGATTGTGATGATAATTTTATAGATTATAAAAAAAAGGAGTACTAAAACAATAAAGTGGATTTAGAAATAGAAATAGAAAAAATAAAGAATCTAGCATCATAAGATGGAGCTCATTGTCTCAGAAACTATCACAATGTGAAAACATCCACACAATACATTTTATTCCTTTTAATGTCATGTCATCCAAATCTCGTGTTGCCATCCAAAAAAGTTACAAAATTCAACTATTTTTTTTAACTCACTTGAACAATAGAAAACAAGAAAAATAGATAACACAAACTAGGTGATACCAAATGATAGAGAAATGCTAAAGTTAATTTAATCTAATTTTGAAATAGAAATAGAAATGACAAAAGAGAAATGAGAGGATGCAAACCACTACACAAGTTGATCCTTGAAAATATTGTAGTTAGAACAAGAAAAGTGGTTGGGAATGCATGGGAGCTTACCAAGAATGGTCAAGCCCCTAATTTGATATTTTAGATTCTAAACAAAGCCAAATAGAAAGTAGAGATTGAAGAGTACATGCTCTTGATAGTGATGGTTAAACCAACAATAAAAATTTCCTTTTTCGGTTGTGTAATTGACTTCAAATGCCACTATTGGAAAAGTGCTGGTAGAAGCTAAAAATAAAACCAAATACTGATCATAGACACATGCATACTACCACTAATGTGTAATCACTTCTTCCTTGTAGCAGAGAAAAATTTAAAAAGAAAGGATAGTATTGAACGTCAAATTATTTTGACTATGCAGAAGATTGCACATTAGCAACCAAAAATATGTAACCAAAATCCAAAATCAATGCCTCTTTTTCACAGGCCGAGCATGGAGGCTTGAACACAGTAACAAATCCTTGTGACCAACATCACCATGCTTGATTGGAATTAACAAAATATATTACACAACATTAACAACAACTACAACAACACATTATCTAATTATTTTTCCTGGCATATATTGGAAGGTTGCAACTGGAAATTGTAGAAATTATCCTCTCACGTGCTTTGTTCTATCTCCCCTATTCAACACCACTCCAAGAAAAATTTCTGCTTCCTACACCCCAGTCACTACGTCTCTCTTTTCCACGATGAGAAATCTTTTTTTTCTTTTTGTTTGCTGCCCCTAATTTCCACGCTAACTTCCTTTGTTTTTCCTTCTTGGCAAACACCTCCAACAATTACCTTGTTTCCATGCCTCTATCTCTCCTCTTTCCCACATTGAAATCTATTTTTTAATTGAAATTATAACTATTTCTTGTTACTTCTTTTTCCTGTGTGGATGTATACGGGATTTTATTTTTGTATATATTTTAATTTGACTTCCTCATGTGGTTTTCCAAGTTGGCAATATGAACCTTCTTAGCAAACACCTCCAACAATTACCTTGTTTCCACGCCTCTATCTCTCCTCTTTCCCACATTGAAATCTATTTTTTAATTGAAATTATAACTATTTCTTGTCACTCCTTTTTCTTGTGTGGATGTATATGAGATTTTATTTTTGTATATATTTTAATCTGACTTCCCCACATGGTCTGCCAAGTTGGCGATATTAATATTTTTATGTGGGAAAAAAGAGCATTATTTTATAAAGGAAAAATCTACATCAAATTAGAAATTCAAATCCAAAACTTGCACACCAAAAATAAAACCAAAACAAACCAAAATTTGGAGGTTGAAGCTCTTGCATCAAGCTCCCCTAGAAACAAAACAAAATCATGAGCTCCTTCTCATGAGGTCATTAACACTATGACCATAGTTGGAGATCTTAGTAGCTGTTAACCAAATGACATCCTCCAAAGGATGATCCTTCCATTTAACCAAGTACTGGAAATATTCCTTACCTTGTCTTCAACAACTACTTCTCCAAGATACACTCAATGTCAATCAGAGTTGGCTTGGTCACTTATTGTTACCATCTTGGAATCAACTTTGTGTCTACTATTCCATCTATTTCATCCCTCTATAGGGATAGCGATTGGCCACATTGAAGATGGGCAAGATACCCATATCGGAAGGAAGAGCTATCTTGTAAGCATTGGAATTCTTTTTTTGAGAATCTTGCAAGGACCTATCTTTTTCATTTTTAGTTTGTTGTGGTCACTTTTCAGAAATATCTCCTTCTTGAGACGAGGCAAAATAAGATCACCAACTTGAAAATGCGCATTCCTTCACTTCTTATCAGCATGCTTCTCATACTGTTGGTTTCTTCCCTCAATATGTAATTTGACCTCTTCATGAAGGTAATGAATACCTTTTGCAAAGTACTCACCATATGCACTTGTCCTCTCAAAATTACCAAGATATCTAAGTTCAAATACACCCCTTGGATGCATTCCATAAACAATGTAGAATGGGCTCAAACTTGTACTCCAATTTAGAGAATCATTATAGGTAAATTCAGCTTGTGCTAAAGCCATATCCCAATTACCAGGTGTGTTTCCAACAAGACACCTCAACATATTACACAAAATTCTATTAACCACTTATGTTCGACCATCTATTTGGGGATGGTAAGTTGAGCTAAAACTAAGATGGGTGCCCAAATTCTTCCAAATCATTCTCCAAAAGTGACCCAAAAAATTCATCTCTATTAGATACTATACTCCTAGGTATACCATGCAACCTCACCACTTCTTTTAAAAACAAGTTAGCTATATTAGTTGTATCACTAGTCTTCTTGCAAGGAATGAAATGAACCATTTTTGAAAACCTATCCACAAATACAAAAATAGAATCATTGCCTCTTTTATTTTTAGGAAATCCTACAACAAAATCCGTACTCACTGAATCCCATGGTCTATTTGGTACAGGTAGTGGTTGGTACAAACTAGTGTTGTGACTGTTTCCTTTTTCATGTTGGAATACTCTAAATTTCTCCACATACCTCTTTAAATTTGCCTACATTCATGGTCAATAATAGTGTGTAATCAACTTTAGGTATGTTTTGTCTTGTCCAACATGTCCTAGGATGCCACAATGCTTCTCCTTCAAGCGATTCTCTCTCATTGACCCCCTGGGACTGCACAACTGATTACCTTTGAAAAAAAATCCCCCTGCAACATAAAATCTACCCATGATCCTCTATCTTTATTCATAGGACTACTGCAAGCTTCATATTCATCTTTGAAATCTAAATCATTTTCATACAACTCCTTCAAGCTCTCAAACCCAACACCATTTTCCTGAATCCCTTGAAGCAATAGACTTATTCTACTTAGTGCATCAACAAATTTTTTTGCTTTCCCACTCTTATGTTTCAACACAAAATTAAAACTCTGAAGGTACTCCACACACTTTGCATGCCTTTGATTCAACTTTTTCTAGCTATTAATAAATTGGAGTGCATGGTTATCTATATAAATACCAAACTATTTGGGAAGCAAGTAATGCCTCCACTTCTTCAAAGATTGAACCAATGAATAAAATTCAAGGTCATAAGCTAAATAATTCTTAGCATCATTTAATTTTTCACTAAAATAAGCAACTGGTTTCCCTTCTTGACTTAGGACAACCCCTATTTATAAGCCACTAGCATCACACTCCACTTGAAAGACTTTGTCAAAATTAGGTAACATCAATATGGGTTGTTTAGTCACTTTCTTTTTTCAGAAATATAAAATATTTGTCAGCCTCTTGAGTCCATTCAAACTGCTTTTTATGCTTGGTTCAACCAATTATAGGGTCACCATTACGATAAAACTATGGGGTCCAAGGGCTGATAAGGGTTATAGGGTTGGGGATGTTGAGATGAAAATTTATGGCTGGGAGCTCTTCAAGTACTGGTACAGGAAGAGGAATGCCTTGGTCCCAACATATAATTGTTGGAACCTAGATTTAGGAAAATTGGTCATCCCAAATGTGTATCTTGACATTGATATTACTCAAAGAAATAATAGCCAACTATGATAAGAGCATTAGACTTGTGAGGACACATAAGGGGGTTGAAATGGAAAAAATAGATAGGCAATCAATTAAACCCAAATGCCAATTGGTATCTTCAAATTAAACCCTAATGGCAATAAGCCCATCAACCTTGAGGAATTGAAAAAGGAGTATGAGAAAAACAAAAGTACATATAAGGTGATGTTGCTACCAAGGTTCTAGGTAAAGGATAAGAAGAGGGCAATGGTCATAATCTCCCCTATAGAACAAAAACCTTTTCGAAATGATGGTTTTGAAGGTTACCTTGTCAAAACCTACTACACCCTCTGTCATGTTTTAGGATTTAATCCTCTACCAAAAATGCATGCAACTCTTATGTTTATGGAAGCAAACATCCAAAACCCGATGGTCAATGAGGAGTATGATTTTACCACATACCTATTAGATGCCATCCACAATATATTGGTGGCTATCAAGAGTGGTGAAGGTGGTGTAAATTTTTGGTGGTACTCACTTCTATGCCACATTTTTCTAGCTTGGGGATATAAGGATTTGGGTCTAGGGTTGGAATTGATAACGAGGGATGAAAAAGGTGTTGAAATCCCTGTCCAAATGTGGACACATTTATTGGATAGACATTGCCAACAATCAAGTTTTGTGACATTCACAAACTTGTTCAACATAAATATGGGGCCAGTTTTATCCCCTATTGCTCTCTAAAGATTCTCTTGAACTCTTCCCAAGACCTTATACTTTTAGTAGGTAAATATCTATACCAATATTTGGTATCTTTAGTTAGTGACTCCATGAACAATTTCATCATTACATCCTCATATTCAATTTCAAAATCATCGATCATTTTATTGAATGATATCAAATGATCCTCCCATTAAATAACATTGTTTCTAGAGAATCTAACAAGGAAATTTTTGATGTCTATTGAAATTTGGTCAGGGTAACTCGAGATTCCATTAAAGTACAACTGCTTGTACCTCTCCAATTTCATATGTATCCTAGAAAATAGTTCTCCTTGATGTGGTTGTGATCCAACACCACCCTACCCCCCTAATTACCTTGATTAATATTCTTCCCTCCAAAATTCTAGTTTCTTGGTTGACTGGAATTACTTCCACCTGATTGAGTATTGACATTCCCTTGGTACTGGGAAGGTTATCCAACTCCAATCAATTTTTTTTGTTGAGAATGGGGAAAAAATGGGCCTATGGAAGATGAAACATTCATACCAATGGTTGTGGTAGGTTGGGATGTAGAAGGAGGTGTATTTTGAGAACTAGAAGCTACAAGATCTCTAGGAAAGATCTCAGAAATACAATTTTTCTTTGCATCTCAACATTACCTACAAGTATCTGTATTCTTCCCAATTATTTTTGCAGATGTTTATTTTCTTGTTGTAGTTTAAGATCTAATGGATTAGCTATTTTAGATGTGGAAATATTTTGAGATGGTACATTGGCATTTATGGTTATTCCTTTAGAATGATCTATAGGCCTTCTTTTTGCATCCATAGGCTTAGATGATTTATTAGTGGTGGAAGCCACTAGTGTAGAGCTAGGACAACAAAGCTAGTCCAAGTACTGGTATGAGTATTGGATATGGGGACATTTAAAGGATTCTTGCTAAATGTGGGAGTAAGGATAGGACCACAAGATGTAATAGGGGCAGAAGGAGGTTCTTCCTAGATCATCAACTTCATTTGTTCCACCCTTCTCTTCAATTGATCCCTCTCATACATAGAATTTATTATTTTTTCTTCCCTCTCCTTTTCTTTCTTAATCCTCAAATCTTCCAGCCTTTGAGCCTCCTCTTGGATTCCCACAATATCTTGCAACAAATCATCCTCATTTGGTAAAGTAATACCTGAATTTTAGTTTTCAAGAGTATTATCCATGAGATTTGAAGCATCCTCATGATAAGGAGTAGGTGCTATACTATGAGGATTTCCAAATAGGTCATTGCTTGGAAAATTAGAAGTAGGAGAAGCTCTAGGATTCAACCTCCTAGATGCTAATGTATCATCAAAATTAGACTCCCAAAATTACCCTTTTTGTGCTTCCTTGGAAGCTAAAGGATCTAAGCGAGCTCTTTCTCCCCAACAAGTTCTCTTAAAATTCCTCATTTATAGGAGGCATCCCAAAATCATTCATCCCTTGTAAATTATCACCACTACTTTCATGAAAATGTCTAGATCCTAAAATAGGAGTGACAAACTTACTTGTGTCAATAATTTTTTGTTTCTAGGACTGCTTGGTGTTTCACTGCAATTCTCCTTCCAACCTCTGCTCTAGATGATTTTTGAGATGATTCTTGGTTCCTCTCATGGTTTTTGCAACCTCTCACCTCTATTTTCTTCTCACTTCTTTAAAATTCTTAGTGCACAAACAGAAGAAACTTAGATTTTCCACCTAATTAATGAGAATTTGGAAATATTTTATAATTCTTTGAGAGATTTTTCAAATACAAAGAGAAATTGAAATAAACCGATGATAATTTATAAAGAAATTCACATAAATATGTGAAGATGAGCAGAAATTTTGAATAACCAACTTCAAACTAACAAATGATGAGAAACTTTACAAATTCATTTTTGAAAGAATGTAGAACTTTGAGACTTTATGACTCTAAATATAAATGATCTCGAACTATAGATATAAACTAGCATGTCCCCAGTAGAGTTACCAATCTATTGGTGGCTCGAATGGGCAAAGAAAATTTTTTAGGTACCAATCTATAATTATACTTAAGATTGAAAAATTTAATGAATCTTTGATACACTGGCTTGGAACCAAATATTTCTTAAATTATCCCCAACATAGTTGCCAATTTTTTGGTGGTTTTCAATTCCCAACCAGATCTCATAAACAATCTATAGGATTTCCATTCCTAATGATCAATTATTTGGAGGGATTAGCCAACAAACATGTGAAATTTTTTTGGAATAACTTTCCCTCTACACTTTGGGCTCTACAAAACTTGAGAGGGTGGTCCCTTACAATGTTATTAAGATCTCTTGTGTTGAGTTTATCCTAAGCATTGTAAATTAACATATATGTTCTTTATAGATTTTCTTGAGGATTATGAAAACCTCAGGATTTGGAAAATCCTTTAAATCATTTACACAATTTGTAGCAAGAGAACAAGAAGTTTACATGAAACCTCAAGAAACATAAAACTCAAATAGAAATGTATAAATTATAAGTGTTATTTGATTGAATTGACCTTGGAGTTGTAATTCAAACTTAAATTCAGATGATTAGTAGCTTAACTTATAATAGAGTGTAAAAAAAAATGCAATTGAAGCTTGCTTAATAGTATTTTCACCCAAACATTATAGACCTATACATAAATTCCTTACATTAATGTACTCAAAGATTCCTAACCAATTCTACTTCAAGATCATTGCATTATTTCATACAACCCTATGTTCTTATTCAAGTATTCAACCAATTCTTTGAACCAAAGATAATATAAAGAGCATGCATCAATGGAAAGACAAAGATGATGAGATGAAAGATCCTTGATTGTTTTCATTCATGATTTGTATAAAATGTACACTAGGAGAGAAATGGCCATCAAACTATCATTGTATTCAATAAAATGTTGGTACAATCAAGTAAAAACTACAAATTACAAAAGATATAGACTCAATATCCTAGAAAGTGACTCAAACTCTATTTATTTGTGTTTTGCAATTAAAAAATTCTCCAAAAGATATGTGTAAATGGCCCTAAATTCCATTTTATAAGACAAGGGAGCAACAAGCCTTGGGCCAAGTACACATGTCACATTTTCATTTGACATTCTAAATTACAATTCAAAATATGAGCCCAACTGCTTGTGGATAGAATATTCCTAGGACAAATACAATTATATTTACTTGTAACAATATTTGTCCTTCCAAAAGTGTCTGATGTTGATAGTTGATGTATTTTCTGCTCCTTTCTTTATTCTTTGTTGTTGAAGGCTTGAGAAAATGAAGTGGCAAGTAAAACAAGGATGTTGGTGCACTAGAAGACAAAATTT
Source organism: Sequoia sempervirens (assembly GCA_007258455.2). Lineage (NCBI taxonomy): Eukaryota > Viridiplantae > Streptophyta > Pinopsida > Cupressales > Cupressaceae > Sequoia > Sequoia sempervirens. The sequence continues at coordinate 176,601 of VDFB02381370.1, read as the reverse complement.
ACTTTTGCAGATGTTGTTGTAGAAGTTGGAAGCACTAAGTAAGCATATGAGACAAAAAATAACTCCACATCACCATGATAAACTTTCTAAATTAGGAAGCTCATTGTACTTCTTATTCTAGGCATCATACTACCCCTTTGATAGCCATTTGAATGCCATAAAATCATCTAGTTTATGTTGGCCCTATGGTTTTCGTTGCACCAAAAGGTCGACCTATTAATGCTCAATACAAACGACAAAGTTAATGGATCCACAAGAGGCGGTTAGTCCATGTCATGAATCTTGAGGGGAGTGTTGACCATTTTCCAACAATCTCCCCCTCAGTGCAAACTAAGGGCATTCAAACCTGACACCTTTGGCTCTGATACCAATTGTTGTCCCCTTGATTGTTGTTGCACCAAAAGGTCAACCTGTTAATGCCCAATACAACCATCAGAGTTAATGGATCCATAGGAGGTGGTTAGTCCATGTCACAAATCCTAAGGGGAGCGCTGACCATTTTCCAATAGTTTATTCTTGTATGTGTCATACCTCTTCACTACTTGGTTTGTCTCCTTGTTAAAGTCTTCTAGAAATTTGTTGGTGAACCATAGCTTGTACATGTTGCTCTTCATTAAATCAATATCAATTGAATTATCTTCACAAATAATAAGAGCTTGAGTTACAACATCATTCTTCATTTGGGATCTCCATTTCTCATATGGCTTGACTGCTTCATTACTCTCTAGAATGTCTAGCAGAAGGCCAAGATCACTGTCATCAAATTCCTGGAGTAGTTCCCTTATTCTCTTTTCCATTGGATCTACCATGCCTTGGAAATCTGTAATCCCTTTGACCATTTTGTTGTTGGATGTTGTGGTTGTGTTGCTGATTTGTGGTTGTTATTGATGTCAAAACTATTTGCTTTTATGTCTTAGAAGTTGTATATGTCGAGGATATTGAGAAAATTGTAATAAAATAAGTTGCAAGTTGTCAGTGGTAAAGTGAAGTTCATTCTGTTAGTTAGTTCAGTACGTTGATGATAAGAGGTTGTGGATTAAAGGGTTTCTTGTTGGGTACATCTAGTTTATCCACTTTAAGTTTCAGAGATCCGCATGAAGATTTCTATTCTAACAGTTTTTCTATTACTTTAGTTGATGTTCCTGAATGAAGGTGATGAGATTTTAGCAAGTTCAGTTGCTGCGGATGCTTCTCTGGTGATTCATGATGTTTGTGGATGTTTCTAGATCATGCTCTATCTGTGTTGCATGTCCACATTGATCGTTGTGCTCGTGATTCAAGATTTTCTCTTGTGTGTTCATGTTTTTCATGTTCTTGGCCGACATGGTGTTGTAGCGTGTTGTGGATCTTCGAGGATTAATTTTTGAAGGTGGTTCGTGTTTGACAATTTTGTTTTGGGTCTTCACTATGTTGTGCTCGACCTTGGTTGATTCACATTAATAATCTTTAATGTTTTGGGCCAACAGTTTGTATTCATTTTATTATTTTGTTGAGGCCGACATGTAGTGATGTAATTTCTTGTTGCAGATATTTATAAGCAATTGTTTATACCATTTTGAATGCATGATGTGTACAAATAATGTTCTAAATCTTTCAAAGGTAGAGCATAGTGTGGAGAAGAGTGAAGAAGTATTCATGTGCTCAACCGAAACTATAATCAGGCATTAGCAAATGCTATTTTCTCAGTTCAAATCTTGTGGATGTAATCCAAATGTTTTTGTAAGATAGTGTGCCTTCCTTTTGTAATTGACCAATGAGCTCTAGGCAGTGCGCCTGAATGCATGTGCATTCCCCATTCATATTTCTTTATACTTTTAATAGGGTATAATCTTGTGGATTAACCTCCACCGTGGTTTTCCCCCTATAAGGTTTCCACATAAAAAATCTTGGTGTTATGTGTGTTTTTGATGTGTTGTTGATTTATGCTTTCATGGTTATTGATCAGATCTAAGAATAAGGTTAATAAGTTGAATAAGTTTGAAATTATGTTACAACTGATTCACCCCACTCTCAGTTGTCTACCCTTGTGTTGCCAACATTTGTATGTTGAAATTATTTGCATTGGCTTATTTGGATCATGAGTTGATCCCTTGATTATTCCAGCTAGTGAACTGAGCCTAGGTACCCACAATTGCATTAATGGGACAACCTTTGTTCTATCCTTTTCAAACATCCCAACATCAGTAATCATCAAATAATAATTGGAGTGTACATTATTCACTCTATTATTTTTCCCATCAAAGTTTCCAATACACTAATCACTATAAGCACATTATTTTCCTCATAAAAATCCAATATCTCCCCATATTCCTTTAGCTTCCTAATCAAATCCTTTCTACCAACCTTTTCTCTAGATGGTGGGGCTACATGAATCAGTTGTTCTAATGGCCTATCTTAATAAACAACCATTTTCATAGATGGTGGAGGAGGAGAGTGTGGTGTTTTTTGTTGTTCTACCTCTGGTTGCATATGAGGTTGCACACTTTGTTGGACTTGTTGCATTTGAGCTTGCTAATTTTGTAACATCTCAACCATTATTTCTAATTTTGCAAGCCTTTGTATATCTTTATTGTATTCAATCAATAAATCATTATATTTTTGTCTCTTGATCACATTTCTCTTGCAAGGATTCAATAGTTTCCTTTGTAAAATTGGCAACATTCACAACCAATGTGTCTGCTTTAATTGTTGAGGTGTCAAAAACTCTTTTTATGATCGGCCCCCCTCTTAGGTCACCAACCAGTTCTACAATTGTTGGTTTTTTAGTATTTTGAGCAAGTTCCCAAATAGACAGAGTATCCCATTTTAGGATGAAAGTTGATCTAGATAATGCAAACAATGCTTCATCCTCAATAGAAAACATTTGAGCATCATGTTTTCTCAATGTATCAAGGGCTATAATAGATGCTATATCCCACTCAAGTAATAAAAGGATACCACTTTCTTTGAAAAGATTTTGCCTTCATCAAGAGTCATTTATTTTTTCTTAGACTTCATTTTTGAAATCAATCTTTGTGATATTACTGTTGTCAAACATATTGCACCCGAACGCTTGAATAGTTAAATTCAGCAATCTGTTGAAACATGGAATGATCCTCAGGCATGTGGGTTGCCTAATTTTGAGAATCAATCTCCAGAGAGGGCTGGTTCCCTGACGAAAACCTCCTAAAACTAACTAACTTGGCTGGGAAAGAGATAGAAAGCTTGCTTGAATTGAAATCCTAAAGCTACAAGAGGTGATTGCACAAAAATTATGTGATTCTATCCGCTAACCTAAACCTATAATCAGCTGCAATAAAGTGCTAAATTTATTTCACAATTCAATTAATATAATGAAATTCACCAATATTTCACATGTAGGTTTGAAGTTTCAATGTTTGTAAGAGGAAAACTAGATTTTCACAAATACAAATGACTGAAATATTTGTTAAACACAACATGCAACCTGAATTATAACATAAAATCTTCTTGTTTTTTAAAGCATCAATGAGACAAAACAAAGGATTCAAGATAAATCACATTGTTTAAATCAAATCATTCATATGACAATAAAACTCAAGAAAGTATTGAGAAGGAAACACTATACTGAATATAAACTCTATTACAATGCTTGAATAATAAAAATGTTGAGTTACAATGCCTCACTGTTGTATGTGTAAGTAGGAAAAAAGAACTCTGATGAAAAAGATAAAAAATTTCAATATATACAATGAGAATGCACTTCAAATTGCATGAAAAAGTAACTGAAAGTCAATTTCAGTGAGAAAGTGATAACTCCAAGGTGAAATCCGAGCAAAAGAAAAAATCCCTGAAAATAAGGTTCAAACTCATGTAAAAATGAGTGAACTCAGTCTCGAACTTGCAGTCATAAAGCATGCAACTGATTTGTAACTCAAACTGAATTGGAAATCTCTGAATGTGAGCCAAAACATGCAAAAATCCTCCTTTCTTTAAACAATTCGCCCATGAAAACTTAAAGTCCATTTTTGCATGACAAATCTTCAGTTGAGTTTGATATGAAACTGAAGTAAAGTTATAACTCAGCTTTACAACTCATGTAATTAACCTGCTCTTTAGTTAACTTTAATGTCTTTTATTTACACTTAAAAAAAAATGACTAATTTAATTAAATGATTTATAGTCCATCATTTAATTAAATAGCTTACATGGAATAATGCTATAAGGAAAATCAGATGCAGAAAACAATTCTCCTAACGTCAATACCTCAGGAAAGAATGCAGATACACTTTAAAATTTACAATTACAGTCAAGTTAAGATGCACTATGAAACAGATTACAAAAACCGAGTTTTGACAATCACACAAGAACACCAGATATATGTGGGAAAACCCTTACGGGAGAAAAACCCACCACACCAAGAGAAATCACTTTGTATTACAGTAATGAAATTACATACAAATTCCATACTTATCTTTCTGGTGTCATTATACAACATTCACCATTTACAAAAATTGCATAGGAACCTTCACAATTACAATCCATAGAATAGAATTCTTCCACTGCTTCAATCACGCAACAATCTGTTGATCCAACCAACCGATCACCATCAACAATCTCAGAGTATATCCATGTCGAACTCTGTCTATAAAACTTCCTCACAGAACCGTTGCAACTGACCGTCTTCCAACTGTTCCCATTTGGCTCCTCCTATTTGTCCACGAGACTCCACATAGGATGGTCTTACTCGGTCAATAGAATTCGCAATGTATTGGCATCTCAGTGAGACACTAACAATGTCTCGTTGATGCCACATAGACTTCATATCGATGTCGCCAAGAGACCCTATTATCGCTAAGACGTTCTATCGAGCTCCATGAGTTACACTAAGTCACCAAGTAGTCGCCCAGACCTATCACATTCGTCAGGAGATCATAACAAGTCTCCAGAGGTATACCAAAGACACAAGTCATATCGAGCTCCAAAAGATAGTCGGCAAGACATACCGATATCGCCAAGAGGTCTCATAGAGCAACATTAGGTTACACTGAAAGCATACACCTATCGGAAAGACCAAACACCTTCACTAAGACTTTACGCCGAACAAGACAAGTCATACTGAGCTTCAATCACTAGTCGGTAAGACTTAACACCTTCGCTGAGAGGTTCTCTGAGATCATTTGTTTCACTAAAACCATCAGTAGTCGCCAAGACATACACCTTTCGCTAGGACTTCTTCCTGGGACCTTTGAGTTACCTTGATAGCCATCAGCTATCAGCAAGACATTCACCATCGCTAAGAGGTTTCTTCGATCACTTTGAGTTACACCGAAGAACGTTTGGATGTGTCCCCTATTGGAAAGAATTTCACTGTTCGTTGGGACTTCTCACCGAACCATATGTTACGACAACGATAGCAACAGTATTCCTATCGGTGAGACATTAGCTTTCGCTAAGACGCTTCACCGAGCCGTCGTGTTACACCGAAGATCATAGTCACCAAGAGTCTCCCCGATACATGATTGAATGGCCCGTCGGCCAAAGGTCTCCCGAGCGCTATGAGGTCATAATGAACACTCCTTGTCACAGCGATAGACTCAATAGTGTAACCTTTCGACAAGACTTATGCAAGGTCACAACAACCTGCTAAAAACAGAATGAATCAAACTGCTAGTCAGCTAGACATTGAAGATGTCACACCGACTTGGCTCTCGTGGAGGTTTCAGCCTGTATTGTTTGAGGCACATATTTCCAACAAATGCAAATAATCGTCAAGGCATAATGACAACTTGAAATTCTAACTCTCCACTTACAGCTTCATACACTATACTTAGCATATATTCTAAATATGCATTCAACATTCATCATTCAAATAAGTATAAGCTCACCCCCATGCATTATCCTAGTTGACCACCATCAGTAATGTTGAAATAAACACTTAGCATATATTCTAAACTTTAGCTCTAAGTGTCTATGAAAGAAGGCCGACCAATATCTTTATAGACATTAGGCATCATGACTTAAAGTCAAGGCCATGGGGAAAATAGAGAACATAATGATTATTAAAAATCATTAATAAAAATACCAAAAATGGCTTAGGGCGAATGGACAAAAATAATCATCGAACCTAAATCATTATTATTCTTTTGACTTTGATGAAGCTTCGTGAAGAAGTTGGCCGCCACTGCTGAGTAGGGTTTGAAGCTCGAACTGAACCTTTCTTTGTCGATTTTGATGATTTCCTGAGAGATTCTGAGCGAAAAAGGTAAGATGAAGTTCATGTTCACAGATCTGAATCCCTTCAAGCATTTTAATGCATTTTTTGAGGCCTTAATGGCATGGCTATAAATCATTTTCTGATGCATTTCTGTTCATTGTTTACTTGTCACTCCCTTTGTTTTGAGCTTTTGGAGGAAAGCTATGGAGAAACCAGTGGCCTTAACTGTATTTTGCCTCAACAAACAAGGGTAAGTTCCATTGATTTTGCATTTTATTTCCATTTTGCATATATTTTCAAACTCTTTTTGACCACCATGCCCTCCATAATTCTTCCGATACATTTCACTTCATATCTTTGTCTTTCACTTTCTATGTTTTATTGAACACCATGGGAAACTTGACCTGGGTGCTTGTAGAAGCTCTGTCAGAGCTCAGTCACGGGTTTTTATTTTCCTTCAAAATCTGAATCTTCACATCTACTCATTAAGCATTTTGAAAGGAATTTATGAGGCTATTTAGAGTTTCCAGCAGCGGCTTAGCATGTATTCTCATACATTTTATTGTTGTATCCTTCTTATATTAAAATGCTTGGCCTTTGACCCCTCTGTGAGAATATTGTCTGGAGTAAAGAAAAATAAAGATTCATACGGGTTTCTTTATTTTTCATGAGATATAAAGATATTTTGTGGCTTCCATCATATTGTAATTTAGGTTAGATTGCACTGAAGTGGTCATCATTGTTTCAAGAACTCTAGCTACTGTTCATAGAGGCTACGACCTTATATCTATTCTCTAGACGTTTATCTTTGTCAGTAAAACCCTCTTGACATCTGGCTGATTAACCATGGTCCAAAAATACGGTCACCACCACAAACCCTAACTATGGCACAAAAAATATCAAAGCCTATTGCCAGCCTCTAAATAATATTTAGCAACACTGCCACCAGCAATTAAAATAGAGAACCATTTCTTAGAGATGGAAGTACGTATATACTCACTTCAGCATCTATGCCTTTCAGTCCTCTGTAAATTGCGTATATGCTTTAGAGCTCTAATTAGCAGCCTCTAAACTTGAATATTATGCTTTCCCTAATAAAAATAAAGGGGCTCCTAATTGCTGTTCAATTTTTTTGCAATATTAGATACATTAATATAGTTTCAACCATAAATATTGCATAGATATGATTGAAATTATATTAAATGTTATTCTTTTTAAACTGCAAAAACAAAACTGTAACACTGTTATTGATGCTCTTCATCACACTGTCACAGTGTATTGTTTTTTTTTCAAGTATTTAATTGTTGCTCCACTAATGACTGTTAATGTCATGTTTCTTTTTTTATAAATATGCATCTGTTACTTGTCACTAAAAATAAGTGAATGTCCTTTGAGATTTTGAAAATTCAAAACATTTTACTTTTACCAACTTTGTACCATCATTCTTGTTCATGACAGATCTATCTCCTCCATTCATTTTTCATTAATATTTTGCTACTGCTTATAATACATACCTGTAGTACAAAATTTCCTAATTCCATACAGTGTAAGAGCACTCTGGTATCTTGCTTTGAGGATACATTCTGAAACTTCAAGTCATGTTTCTATGACCTTGTTAACTCCTTTTGAAATAAGAGCAAATGTGGACTTGCTTTGCATAATGATGTTGTTATGGATTATTTTGTTGTGTCTCTTGAATGTCTGAATGGACTATGCTGCTCTGATATTGAAAGAAACAATTTAATTGCTTATTGTCTTGTTCTCCCTTCAGCATAAGGGCTCAATGCCTCATCAAAATGTAAATATGATTGAAAGGCAGAGCCAAAAAAAAGGACATGTAATCAATGCTCTCTTAATATATTTCTTTAATTGTTCCTTGAATGATGAGAAAAAGATAATTGCTTAAACTGTCTTCACCAGCTGAATTAGACTACTTCTATTATTTGATATTGCTCTATAGCAGTCCTGTTTGATAACTATAACACTTGATGACTCTCATGTAATAATGTGAATGAGAGGTGTCATCTTTATGATATGTCGGGATCTACCCTTGTGGGAGCCCATTTTACTCCACATATCTGATAAGATAATCACAAACATGATGAACCTGTTCCTGCACATTGAAACAAACAAGTTAGTAAAAATAATCGAAGCTAAAAGCTTCCATTGAGTCATATTTTTCTTGATTGTCATCCTTTCATTTGGTGAATGCTTGATTTAATGAAAATTACATTCCTATTGGTAGTGTAGGCATAAGGCAGAATGTAACTCATCATTGCTTAGAGTATACATCTAATGCCATTCCTTTATAATTTTGCAAGTTCATGGAGCGAGGAAATGAGGTTACAACAGCTTGGAGACGCGACAACTGAAGACACCAATGAAAGTGATTCATCATTACAGGCAATGATGAATTGATCCTCTTCTTTATGCTTATGTTATTTTTAGTAGTCCAGTTTATCCTTGAGTTTTGTATTCATCATTTGATTATCATAATCAAATTCAATTACTCTCGCGGCTTGTGCGAGATTCAATGTTTTTACAAAATGAATAAAAGGCATTACTATGCAAAATTTCCAATTTTTTGTTTCAAATACTTGCACAATAAAACTGTGATTCAAATGTAATTGATCTTTATGATGATCAATGAATACTTAAATAAAAAAAACTTGAAAATTTATGTACCTATAATTCATGAATTTGATTCAGCTCTACCTAGTTGACCTCGTAGTGAAAAAAAGGTAACAAATTGCTGACCTCTGCTGAGTGTTTGCTTGCTAAGCACAATAGACCAGTATATAACTTATCCATTGGGAATGAAGTCCATGTTCTATTATGTTTTAACTCAGAAAAATGTAACTCAGCTTCAATACACACAAACTGAAAGAAACTACTGCAATTTTGTTGAAGACAATCTAAAAAACTAGGTGCAGTAACTGCACTTATGAAAACATGACAAAACTAAAATGAAACATGCCAGCAGGCACTTATTGAAAGCATTATTGAAACTAAAAACTATCCTACTATGTACAGCTGAAAGCTTGATGCTTAATAACACTGTTTCAAATGAATCCCGTTGACAGGGATTGGCAATACTTCACCATTCAGCTTTGAAAGCTGAAATGCATTGTGTTCCTTCTTTTGTGTAATAATGTACGGGCCATCCCACATGGTGTCAAACTTGTTATGTTTACCAGGCCTACTTTTGAGCTCATCCCACTTGAAAACTAAATCAAATTCATTGAAGATCCTTGTTGTTGCTTTCTTATCGAATGCCCTCTTCATTTGAGAATGATGAATCTGAAGCTTTCTATAGGCTTCCCTTTTGGTTTCTTCCAACTCTGTTAATTGAGCAAGCCTGACTTGCATTGGTTGCTCCTCAAGTAACTCAAGCTCTTTTATGTAACTCAAAGTTGGAAATTCAATTGAGATAGGCAGCTTGGCCTCTTTGCCATAAACCAAAACATATGGTGAAAATCTTGTTGATCATTTTGGTGTAACTCTATCAACCCACAGGGCTAACTTGAGCTTGTCATGCCATGACCTTTGATTATCTTCAATAGTCTTCTGTATGATCTTAATCATATTCTTATTTGTTGATTCAACTTATCCATTACCCTGGGGGTAATAATTAGACGAAGTGTTTAGATAAATATTATGCTTTGCCGACCAATTTGAAATTCTTAAACCAACAAAAGCCAAAGCATTATCAGAAATAATTGAATCAAGTGTACCAAACCTGGAAACTATATCCTGATAAAAGTTTAGAACTAATGTTTCATTTGCATCTCTTAATGTAATTGCTTCAGTCCACTTCATAAAGTAGTCTATGGCAGTTAAAATCCATTTGTGCTTAGCACTTGAGGGTGGATTGATTGGACCGATAAAATTGAGTCCCCACTTTCTAAATGGCTGCTCAACCTTAATTGGATTCAGGGGTAGGGTTGCTAACTTTTGTTTTCCTGCTAGAAGTGAATATTTGGCACATTTTCTTGTTAGAGTAATAAGTTATTCCACTTAATTAATTATATCATATTGGTTAATTAATTAAGTCACTTATTCCTTTAGTTACTTAAGCAAAACTTAGGCACATTAATAATTGATTAATTATTAAGTGTGCACACTAGGGTTTCATTTAGGGTTTCTTGATCTCCTTCATAAGGATTGATCTCTTTGTAATAATTGATTCTCTTTAATGCATTTTTACTTTGAGGTTTACAGAACATCTTCTTTGGTTTTGCATGCCTTTTGCATGTGATAGGTGATTGCATACAGGTGATCTTGGTTTTCTAATATGGTATAAAAGCTCCAGACCTGCAACTGCCTGTTCGTGATCTAAAGATTGGCCTTTCAGTGAGTTTCTAATGCAAGGGTTTCTATAGGCATCTTTTTTGCAAGATCTGGGGGTAGCCAATTTTTTGGGACACTTTGTGGGCTGAAATGGACACTGCCATTGCACTCGCAGCGGCCAAAAACCCTAAGAACACCTATTGTTTCATCAATTTTGGTGAAGTTGGTTTGGAAGTCAATTTTTTTTTGCCTGGGGGGCCGTATGGGCTCCCCAGCATGCAGATCGATGCGCAAAAATTGATTTGTTTGAGAAACGGGCCATTTTGGGGAACTGCACTGGTGCCCATAGTGTAAAAGTTTTCCGCCGTCCGACAGCCATCGGGCGGCCACTCATCCATTGCTGCCCCCAGGCTCCACCACCGGCCCGCCGCCAGCTCCAGTGCAGCCCCTGAGGGCTTACCAGCTCCTGCCCCAGTCACATTAAGGACCGGGGGGCCTCTGCCAGCCCCCGCAAGCTCCAGCTCCACCGGTCGAGGTCATATGGATGACTAGGAGCCGAGCTCATACCCCCGGCCAACTTCGGCACCCAGCCCCTGGTCATATTAGCGACCAGGGGCTCTGTCAATTTTTTTTTGCAGGTGGCCCAGATTTTTGTGACGATGGCTAGATGGCCGTCAAATTTAGGCTCGTGACCTGCTAATGTCAACATGATGTCAGCGTTCGTACAACACTCTTTTGCCCCTTCCTAACCCTAGTTTGCTCTAAAGGAGCAATTTTTTTCTTTTTGGCATAACTTGGGAATACGGTATCGAAATCGGGCAAACGAGATATTGCCGAAAAGTTGGTTCCGAGCACTTTCCAGTGGTGCTATTTATTTTTCAATATTTTACTGGTTATATGCATTTATTTACGTTTGAAGTTATATTTTTATTTTGGACTTCCGAGCTCATAACTTTTTGCCACGATCTCCAATTTTCACTATCTTTGTGGCATTGGAAAGGTATTAAGGAGCTCTATGTTGCTGTCCATGCACTTTTTCTGTATTTGTCCTAGGTTGATCACTTATTCTAGATTTTTTCGGATGGGTTGTTTGGAGATTACTTGGATGTTTTGGCAGTTGGGAGGGTGCATCTTGCATCTTTGCACTTCATTTTCAGTAATACAACTTTCAATAATTGCTTGTTGCTTCATAGATTCTAGGGTTGTTCCCGTTTGGAGTTTTTGAGTGTTCTGTGGCATCAGGTTTGATGTTGCTTTATCATGGTTTCTTGATTCAATCAGTGAATCTCATCTGGTTTCAATAGTAAACAAAAGAATCTTTCCTTGCTTGCCAGAATCAGGTTCCAGTGTTATTCCACAGTGTTCTTCCAATGCTTCTTTGCAGCATGTCATCTCATTGTAGGGGGGTTTTGTCCCACTGGGTTTTTCCTTATCTACCTCATTCTTGCATTTGTAAATGGGTACCTGATTAGGCCTTTGTTGCTGGGACCCATCCTTGCTTTCATGCATCTTCTTCTAGTGTTTTAGTTTCTTCCTAAGTTCATCTTGAGGGGGGGTGTTAAAGTAATAAGTTGTTCCACTTAATTAATTATATCATATTGGTTAATTAATTAAGTCACTTATTCCTTTAGTTACTTAAGCTAAACTTAGGCACATTAATAATTGATTAATTATTAAGTGTGCACACTAGTGTTTCATTTAGGGTTTCTTGATCTCCTTAATAAGGATTGATCTCTTTGTAATAATTGATTCTCTTTAATGCATTTTTACTTTGAGGTTTACAGAACATCTTCTTTGGTTTTGCATGTCTTTTGCATGTTACAGGTGATTGCATGCAGGTGATCTTAGTTTTCTAACATTTTTGACATAAGTATGAGCATCCTTGAAAAAATCTGGCCAATAATAGCCTACCTTCATAATTTTCAGAGCTGTAGTACATGGTGCAAAATGACTTCCAACAGGTCCATCATGGAATTCTTCAAGAATTCTTTTAGTCTGATCTGGATAAATACATTTGAGAAAAACACCATTGAAATCATTATTATAAAGAACACCATCAATTTTTGCATAAGAAATTGCTTTTAACTTGTAATAGCTTCGTTTAGACTTGTCTAAACCTTCTAGACAATCTCTAGTATGCAAGTAATGGATCATCTGATGAATCCAATCAGCTGGAACAATTGAAACAACAGGTTCATCTTCATTATTCAGAACTATAACAACCTTTTCACTGCTGTTTTCTTTATTTTCTGCAAGCTGTTTGCACAGTCCTTTACCTCGAACAAGCTTGGTAACCTTTATGCTAATGTCATAATCCATGAATTTGGTTATCCAGCCTGCTCGCTTGTCATTAATGTCTTTATTCAGCAGAAACTCCTTGACTATTGGGTGAGCTACCAGCAAATTTATCTTATTATTAGACAACATATGTCAATTTTTTCAGACTTCTCACTACAACAAGTACATGCTTCTCAACGAATGAATATCTTGTTTCGTAATCATGCAAGACTTGACTAAAGAATGCAATGGGTTGCTCCATACCTTCATTATTTTGCTGACAGAGTATTGCGGAGATGGTATCCACTCCTCTGAATGTGTATAATATGAAATCTTTATCAAAATCAAGTTTGATAAGAGTAGGGGTTGCTGCAAGTGCCTCTTTAATCTACTCAAAAATGTTCTTTCCTTCTTTTGACCAGCTGAATTGAATGTTTTTCCTCAGCATATCTGTCAATGGCTATAATAAAGCTGCAACATTGGGAATAAACCTCCTTATGAAATTTATTATGCCTAGAAAACTCTGCAAACCCTTTTTGTGAGTGGGCAGCGGTAAAGCCAGAATGGCTACAATACGTTTTGGGTCAATAGAAATGCCATCTTTTGAAACAATGTAACCCATAAGCTTACCTTCATGAACAACAAAAATAATTTTCTTTGGATTCAAAGAGATTCCATATTCTTTGCATCTCTCAAATATTTGTCTAAGATGACTAAAATGTTCATTTGCATTACGTGAGAAAACAATGATATCATCTAAGTAAACAAGAACAAATTTGTTTATCAAACCTTGGAGAGCCATATCCATCGCTCTCTGAAAGGTGGCTCTTGTGTTTGACAATCCAAATGACATCTTTTTGTAAGCCATTGTACCCCACTTGGTGGTAAAGGCTGTCTTATATTGATCTTCCTCCTTAACCAAGATTTGGTTGTAACCTGAATACCCATCCAACAATGAAAACCTTTATGATCCTAAAACAACCTGCAATATTTGCTCCATTGAAGGCAGTGGATAGTGATCTTTGAGTGAAGCTCTATTTAGATCACGAAAATCAACGCACAACCTTATCTCTCCGCTCTTCTTTCTAACAAGCACCAAATTTGACACCCAAGAAGTGTGCTTGATTGGAAATATTATACTACCTTCGATTAGCTTGTTTAATTTTGTTTTCATCAGATGTTCTAACTTTGGATTCAAGGGCCTTTGCTTCTATCTTACTGGTTTTGCATTAGGCTCAAGCTCAATTGTATGCTGAGCTAACTCGGGGTTAAAACCCTTTAAATCTCTATACTACCAAGTGAATATGTCACTGAATTCTTGACAAAGTGAGATAAAAGCACGTTGTTCTGCCTTTGTATAGACTTTACCAAGCTTAAGCAGCTTGTCCTTGAAAATTTCTATTGATTCGTAATGCTCCTGATTTATTATAATGCCTAATTTATCTCTTCTAACTTGATCATTAGTGTTGAAGATGGATTCAAGGGTCACCAAACCCTTCGCCAGCTTGTTAGTCTTAAGTTTCATGATCTGATCACCATATTGCTGATCAAATTTTTGCTGATTTTCGGTAGAAAAATCTGCTTCTTCCATCAAAAAATGAACTATCTGTTCATCACTATAAAAAATATGCCAACTTACATTATTATCAGGTACTAAAGGTCTGACAACTACCTTCACGTATTGTTGTACCTCCACATTGTGAATTTCAGTTGGAATGTCAAACTGTGACCCTAGAGCAGCAAGTTTATCAGCTTGCTTATTCTGAAGTCTTGGTATTGATTGCAGATTAAATGCATCAAACTCCTCAATTAAGTCCCAAACACGATGTCTATACAATTTCAGCAAATCATGCTTTGTTAAATTCATATTTCTAACTTGATTTGCTATTAATTATGAATCACCATAAACCTATAAGCACTTAATCTTTCCCTTTTTGGCCCATTCTAAGCCATGTATTAATGCTTCATACTCAACAACATTATTAGAATAGCTGAAAGAAAATCTAAAAGCTGAATAATACCTGTCTCCTTAAGGTGAAATCAAAACAACTCCTCCACCAACACTAGTTTTTCTTCTAGATCTGTCAAAATATAGCTGCCAAAGTTGATCAACCTTCTGTACTTGCTATTTTTCTTCCTTGACTAGATTTGGAATAATTGCATCAGATTCCCAAATCATATAAATTCCCAAACCTACTTCATCTATGAGATTGAATGGATCAACCTCATGATTCTCAATTGCCCACTCATCTAGATTTATGTCAGGTATGCCTTCTATAGGTATAGTGGGGTCGAGGGTCATGGATTGATCCTCCTGATTATGGAAAGCTAGGTTTACATTTATGGGATTCAGAACATAAGGTTCAATATGGTCTTTAGCTAGTGATTTTGACTTAATCGTGACTCTAGTACCATACCTGGTTATGAAAAATATGTGTGACCAGTCTGATGACAGATAACCACCTAATTTTGCAGTGAAATCTCTGGATAAGCAAATGGAAAAATAAGGTGGAAGATCAATGATATATATGTCTTGTGAAATTTGAAACTTGGGACATGCATGCAATGTAAGAGGAAAACTTTTAATAACTCCTACAGATTTTACAGTTGTACCATCCAGCTGAACTACCCCTTTTGAAAATGGTTCATACTCAAGTCCTAACTTGTCTACTAGCTATTTAGGCATAATTGAGTTGCTTGCTCCACTATCGATCATGCAGTTATGCACTATGTTATCACCAATTATCAAGCTGACATAGAAAGGTGGTGGTTTTACCTCTTTAGTTGGCTGCTCCTACTTTTGATCTGAACTATTCACAAGAACTCTTGGCTGTTCTTTATTTTTTTCATCAGAAATCGATATCTTAGCCAAAGCCTCTTGCAAACTTTCTTTTTTCCCAATCAAGCATAATGCATCTAACATAGTAATGCCAATAGTTGTCTTTTTCATATGTTCAATGATATTGAAAGAAGAAAAATTAACTTTTGACTGTACCTTTTGAACAATAGCGTCTGTTTGAGCTGCTTGAGGTTGGAACTAAAATTTAGACTGCTCCTTTGATGGTCCAGCTTGTTGTCTTGGTAAAATCTAAACATTTTGAGCTATTGAAGGCTGAACTTGCCCCTATTGGGCTGTAAAATCTTGATTTTTCTATTGAATAGTAGGCTGTTTGTCTTTTTCTTCCCATTGTTTATCAGGAACAACTTGTTGTCTCAAATCAAATGCTCTTTTCTTGGCCCTCGTATTGGATGCAATAGAAGTGGTTGACTGATTTTGACTTTGCACGTGATTAACTCCACAAAATTCACTTCCTTGCTAGTTCATCATGGCAACGTCAAGGTCACTATGTTGCATTTGATCATCTTGTTGATTATTGTATGACTTATTAGGGGGTTGGTATGCTAGCCTAAGTTCCTCTACCATAGGGGATTTCCCCTTATCTGCTCCTATCTTTTCTCTTTGAGTTGTCCAACCACTTTTGTCAAAATTATGCAATATTGCCTTAACTCTTAAAAGTGGATCGTCTATGTCTACATACACTCTCTTGAAAGAGGGATCCTTTTCTTGCTTAGCCTTTTTAACAAAGGCAATCCACTTTACGCTCCTGTCCTCAATCTCTGTTAGATCAAATTTGTTGTTAATGAAATCCTTCGCATAATCTAAACCATGCCAAAATTTTGATTTGTTGATTCTCAATCTTAAAGCACCAATAAATCCTTCAAGGTCAAAAGTTCCAGCCTTGCAAGTTTTCATCTTTAGAGGAGTAAGCATGCCCAGAATTTGCTTCCATCCCTCTTTTACCATAACAAAATTAGAACATATTGTGACCAGAGGGAAGAAGGGGCCCTTCTTCTTGTTTTCCAAATGAACTTCTTCAGTCTATCCCAACAACCACATTACTTCAAGGAAACCAATTCTCAAGGGTACAAATTTGGGTAGAACATGTGGGGCCACATTGGTCCCATAAATTCTCAAAACCATGCAATCTGCATGCACAATCACATCACCCCAGTTATGATCTATTCTCAAATCGGATCTCCTTTCCTTTGGTCTTAAGAAATCATGTAGCTCTTTTGGATTCCTTGGTACTTCTCCTCTCAAATAGCATTTTACCTTCGCATCAAACAAGTTTGTGAATGTCACAAAAATCGATTGTTGGCAATGTCTATCCAATAAATGTGTCCACATTTGGACAAGGAGTTCAACACCTTTTTCATCCCTCATTATCAACTGCAACCTTGGACCCAAATCCTTATATCCCCAAGCTAGCAAAATATGGAAAAGAAGTGAGTACCTCCAAAAAATTACACTACCTTCACCACTCTTGATAACCACCAATGCCTTGTGGATGGTGCATCTAACAGGTATGTGGAAAAATCATAATCCTAATTAGACACCAAGTTTTGGATGTTTTCTGCCATAAACATAAGAGCTATAGGTATCTTTTGCAAAGGATTAAACCCTAAACCTGACAGATGGTGTAGAAGGTTTTGAAAAAGTAACCTTCAAAACTATCAATTCAAAAAGGTTCTTGTTTTGCAAGGGAGATTCTGACCATTGCCCTCTTCTTATCATTTACCCAAAACCTTGGTAGCAACATCACCCTAAATGTACTTTTGTTTTTATCATACTCCTTTTTCAATTCCTCAAGGTTGATAGGCTTATTGGCATTAGGGTTTAATTTGAAGATACTAATAATTGGTTACCTATCTAGTTTTGCCATTTCAACCCCCATGTGTGTCCTCACAAGTCTGATGTTGTCATCATAGTTGGTTGCTATTGCTTTGAGCATATCAATGTCAAGATACACATTTGGGATGACCAATTTTCCTAAATCTAGGTTCCAACAATTACAGCTTGGGACTAGGGTGTTCCTCTTCTCGTACCAGATTTTGAAGAGATCCTAGCCAAAAAAAATCATCTCAGCATCCCCAACCCTATAATACTTATCAACCAAACCCTTATTAGCTCTTGGGCCCTGTAGTTTTATCTTACAAGAGACCCTATCATTGGTTGAACCAGTCAATTGGGCTATAAGGTCATCATGGATGGCTCTTTTAGGGTGGAACCAAAGGATTATGCTTTGGGAGGTGACATTTTGGAAATTTAGAATAATACTAGGGATTTCACAATGATTTCTAGGGTTTTGACAAAATTGTAGGTAGAACTAGGGAAAATTATGAAAACAACAAATGCAAGCAACACAATTCAAGCATAAAAAAAATCCTAGAACACTATCTTAGATTTAAAACTAGAAATTGCATGAGATTTTGCATAAAATTGAGTAAGGTAGAAGTAAATTGCAACTTATAGGTGTTTGAATGGTGAAAACCTTAGTTTCCAATGTAGAGAGCTCATTCTTCACAAAAATTGATCTCTAGATGCTCCAGAATGCTTTGGTAATTCAGAAGTGCACATTAAGCCCAACTTTTAAGGGAAAACACATCAAAATTAGGCTCAATGGTGTCTTGTCTTCCAATATTCTTCACTCATGCAAATTAGAATGACTTCATCTACTAGTTTCTTTGATTTTGAATTTCAACTGTTGATTAGGCAATGATCTGTACGCCTAGACAACTTGGATGGAGTCAATCAAGTTTGAAAAACTTGACTATCTTTGAATAGAACCTCGAACCAATGAAATTTTTCCATATGGAAAATCCAATCACATATCATCTCAGGCCCTACCACCTTTGGAAGCATCAAGGGAGCCGAGGTGTCAACTCCCTGTACCCCACACTCATGCACTAGGAAACAAATCAAGGGCCGCATAATGATGGGGAAGGATTTTAGACGATGCCACGTGCCCAACATGTGCACTGGTTAATCCTCTCTTGCTTCACCAATACTTAGGAAAATTTTCATCATGTGCCTAATCTTCTGCATTTGAACAATCAAGATTAAAATATCTTCATTATACTCCACTAGAATGTTGCCACGTGTCTTAAGATACACACTTTTTATTTTCCCTTCAATGCCTCTATACTTAGTGAAATTATTTGGCTTGCTTTAGCCCTCCATCAGATGGTTGAGATCTTGCCACTTGGTATCATCTCACACCCCCACAATCAACTAAGGTCTTCATAGACGAACCCCCATAAAATGGTGAGGAACAACCAGGATGGTGCCACATGGCACATTGAGAGCCCTAAGATCATGGGCTTGCCACCATTGTTGTAGAAACCTTGCGGTGATCATCATATTGGATGGACATGTGGTGTCCTCGTGCACCGCCACACATCTTTTTAAGTGAATGTTTTATTCAATGTGAGTTGGTAGGGATGAATAAGAAGCAAACACATGTCATAATGCTACCAAGAAGTGCATAACTTAAGGAATTTCAAAGCATGTGCTTATAGTTATGACTTAAAACGAGGTCACTCACTAGGTTGACGAATGAGTTTGGACATAAATTTAAAATAGAACTATGGCTTAAGACATCAGACTTTAGGCAAAAAAATTCAGGACCCGTGGGAAAAACATTTAACAAATATTTTAAAAGTAGTTGGCAAGAGTAGGACTTTGGGGCCAGTAAACATACGATTTTAATGGCTTAAGTTACAACTTAAGGAATTGGTAACTTTCTAGCATAGTTCAATGAACAAATAGAAAAATATGTTAAGGAACTAAATTGTTAGGGTTTAAAGAAGGTTTTCACGCTATGGTGAACCTTAGATGTAGGAATAGAAAAACCCTAGCATGCATATGACCATCAAAATGCTCAAAATTTTGAAATGAATGATTAGAACAACAAATTTTTTTATAAGTCCTATTATTGTGTTGTTGAAGTTTTTGTCTTGCGGTTTGGGATTCAATGTTAGTTCTTTGTGGAACCTCCACTCCTATCTTTTTTAGGTCACCTATGTTGCCAAGGAGATTTATATGAATTGTAGAAGGTTGATCATGTTGTTGGTTGTCTAGACTAGTTTGGGAAATGCTCCACATTTCTCTATATTGATGTCTCTGCTCTTACGGCTTGGTGAATGTTCTCTGAATATTTGTGCTATGTCTCAGTTCTAATTTCATGTGATGAAGTGGGACCCACAAGTTGATATGTTAATGTTATATCTTCTAGTATGTGTTTTGTGCTTCTTGAATGGAGTATTCTATTCTTGTTTGGTTTGCGATGGTTGCTAGTGGCATGCCAAAATGAAAGAAGGGTATATAAGTGTTATTGGATGTTTATGTAACATCCCCATGTGATATGAATGATGTTGATTGTCTACTTTTGTGTTACATTGTGTCTTGAGTTGGCTTTTTGCATTTTTTATAGATATTTGGTTGACAAGGTTTGTTCCTTTTCTTGCACTGTGTTTGGGGGTCTGCATCAATAATTGAAAATGTGTTAAGTTAGATTTGGGTCTTGAATCATATTTGTTGGAATTACTTCAAAAAAATTCAATTAGTATGATTTTGAGTTGTTTGGTTATGCGCTTTAAAGTTTCATCTACATGTTTCCTTGATGTTGACTTAGGAATTGATGTGTGCTAGCATGTGATTTTTTTTGGATCACATTAGAAGATGTAATAATATTTTTTTGGTCCTCTCTATCTTTGGAATATGACTACATTATAGTTTTGGTGGCTGACGTTGAATTCATTGATTACTTTCTTCTTATCCAACCTAATTGAATCATTGAAGAGTTGTGGTGGATATAAATGTAAGTTCATTTCGGATGCAACAAGATGGAGAATTGTACAAGTGCAAAAAATAAAGGGTATGGAATGTATTGAATATCTAATAGAGTTAGTGCTACATTGTGAAGAGGAAAAATAGAATCAAATGTGCTATAAATGCCTCAGTTAATAGAGTGTTATGTTGACAATCATTGTAATCTTTATCTAAATCTATGTATCCTACTTTGAGATAGTGAATCTCATCAGGTCCTCTGTATCTTGCTCCTAAATTTGTGTTGGCTTCAATTCTGCAAGTCCTATGTATCTTGCTCTAAGGTAGTGAGCCTTCTTGCAAGTCTTTTTGGTAGTGAGCCTTTTATATTGTGAGTTAAATCTCACCTTGGGTTTTCCTCATTGGTTTTTCCATGTAAATCTGGTGTTCTCCTTGTGCATGTGTGTTATCCGTTTCTTTCTCATTATTGTTGATTTGATTAGAAGTAGAACTGTTAGGAATTAGGTGTTTTACACCTTGCATAATGTTGATAATATTTAATTTATTGTTTGGTGCACCTAGGGGAACCTAGAAGTATGTGCATCGCTAGGAGTTAATATTCTTGGGGCCACTTTATGTTGTATGCAATATTTGGGACACAGTTGTAAAAATGTATTTATTTAATATTGGGGAAAGTAATTTAAATAAAATACCCAATATTAAATGTGGGGACATGGTTTTGTAATGTCATGATTTTAGTCACATGGTTTTATGTAATAACACTTGGTGGTTTTGTGGGAGCTTGTTTCTATAAAAGAATTCACATGGGTAGTTGTTTAAGGTTGTTCAGTTAGCAGGTTAGCTCTTGTTATTATTTGTGAGGGTTGAAGCATGGCATGAGATGTGTGGTTACATGATTTTTCACATGGAGTGCTTGTTGAGGGAATGATGCTTCAATGGTGTTCATGGAGAGCTCTGAAGGTGTATTCCAATGTTTATTGTTGAATAATGCATGAGACATGGATGCTTTTGGAGGTTAGGTTTTTCTTTCTTGAGGGTTTTCCTAGGGTATATCTTGTGTCATCTTTTGATGGGTATGTTTTCTATTCTCTTGCATGTGGATTTTGAATACTTATTTGCATATATTTATATTTTGGGTTATGTGGAAATTTTCATTATGTGGCTACAAGTTTCCTTTCAATAATTGCTATATCTTTCAATACTAAATATTTGTGATCATACTGAGGGTTTAAATTTCTATATTAGAATTAAGGGTTTTCATTGTGATAAGAGGATTGTATTGTATTGTAAGTTTCAAGGTTCAAAAGGGATTAAGTTTTGTGTAGACTAATTCAACCCCCTCTCAATCTTCGGGTGTGTTCAAAAAATTGGTATTAGAGCCAAGTTTCTTTGAAGAAGCCTAACGACTTGAGGTAAAGATCTAGGATGCCACATGATGGTTCATACAATGGTCCTAGGTTTTATGGGAATAATTATACTTTCGAGAAACTGATAATGGAAGGACACCTAAACTCCCTAGGTTTTGGTGTATGACAATCAATTTGAAGATGGCTATACTACTCATGCTACTCCTCGAACATATCTTGTTGAAATCAGACTATATGAATGCAACACCAAAGCTAAAAATGCTCTCTTATGTGGATTAGAAGATTAAGAAGTTTTAGAGGTGATGATTGAAGCTCTACTAAGGAAGCATAGGAAAATATTAGCAACATATATGAAGGTGATACAAAAGTGAAGCAAGCTAAGATGCAAATCTTTAAAATTAGATTTGAGAATCTAAAGATGATAGAGGATGAAAATATTACAAGTTACATTCTCCGGGTACAAGAAGTTGTCTTCGGTATCACTAGTCTTGGTAGAGAAGTAAAAGAAAGTGATATTGTGAAGAAGGTTATGAGATCTCTCCCTAAAAATTAGTCATAAGGTATTTTCCATTGAGGAATCTAAAGACTTAGATCAATACTTTGTTGATGAAATGTTTGGTTCTCTTACTACCTTTGAAATGAGAGATTTTGATCAAGATGTTCCAAAAAGGGAAGTTGCATTCAAAGCCAATAAAAAATGAAGATGAATTTTCCAATCAAAATTATGACCTTGATGAAGTTAAAGCTAACCTTGTGAGAATATTGAAGAAATGAACAAGCAAATATAAAGGTAATTTACTCTTTAAATGTTTTAATTATGGAAGAATTGATCATTTTGCATCTAGATGTCACTATAAAGAATTTGTTGTTGATAACAAAAGAGATAAAATAAAAAGATGATTCTATTCTAAGGAGAGAATTTGTTCCTCTAAAGATGAAGATAATGATTCAAATTATGAAAATATATTCATGGCTTTGGAAGGAAAAAAGTGGAGAATGTAAAAGGTTTGGTACCTTGCAAAATTGTAAGGTCAATGGAAGATTAATAACAATATGGACTGAATTCCATGCAAAGGAAGAGGTAAATGCTTGGGTGATTGATAGTGGGTGTTCTCACCACATGAATAGTGACAAAAGTAAGTTCATCAATCTCAAAAAGCTTAATGGTGGAGCTGTTAAGTTTGGCGATGACATGTCAACACAAATCTATGGAAAAGGTGATATAACAATTGATGGAAAGAACAAAACTGAATATGTCCTTTATGTCAAAGGTCTGAAACATAATCTCCTGAGTGCCAGTGAAATTTGCAACAAAGGATACAATATTATTTTTCATGCTAATGGATGTGATACCATAGAGGAAGGATCCAAAAGACTTGTTGCAAAAGAAACAAGGAAAAATGCTAATGTCTATCATCTAAAGGAGGAAAATGGAAGAATTTGTTTATTGGCTCAGTCTAGAGAATTTTGGTTGTGGCACAAAAGGATGGGGTACACTAACTTTGAAAACATGGTGAATATTAGTTCCTCTCATGTAGTGAGAGATATGCCTAGAATAACAAAGCCCACAAACACTTTATGCAATTCATGTCAAATGGGAAAGAAAATAGAGACTAGTTTCAAAAGCAAGGAGTGCTCTGTTTCAATGCCATTAGAGTTGATCCACACTAATTTATGTGGACCTAAAAGGACAAGGATTTAACAAGGTAAAAGGTATTTTATGTTGCTTATAGATGATTACACTAAAATGATTTGGCTTATATTCTTAAGAGAGAAATCAAAATCCTTTGATAAATTTAAGATTTTTAAAGTAAAAGTTGAAAATGAAATGGATGCTAAGATCAAATTTTTAAGGTCAAATAGAGGAGGTGAATTCACTTCATACGAGTTTGAAAAGTTTTGTAAAGTTCATGGGATTAAGAGACATTTTTATGCTCCTAGAACCCCTCAATAGAGTGGGGTGGTAGAAAGCAAGAATATAATAGTGCAAGAAATGGTTGGGACAATGATGAAAGATGTTGACCTACCAAATATTTATTGGAAGGAAGCAATATATATTGTTTTCTATTTTTTCAACATGGTGTAATTGAGTGTCAACATAAATAAGACCCCTTTGAGTTGTGGTATGGAAGACCTCCCACTATTAGATATTTCAAAATATTTTTTAGTAGATGCTACATCATAAGAGATGGAGTCCTTGGAAAGTTTGATTCAAGGTGTGATGATGGAATATTTCTTGGTTACTCAATCAGGAGCAAGGCATACAAATGTTGCAAGAGATTGGGAAATATATTTAAAAATAAAAATGACAAGGTAGATGAATACTTGTGTCATATCTCTCATGAACTTGAGGTTTCTGGATCTGATATGCTTCCCTAGATTGAAGAAGAAGAAGAAGAAGAAATAGAAGAGAAAGAAGAAAAGGAACTAGAACTAGTGAAGAATCTTGAGACCCAAACAAAATATGTGCAGAAGAACCACTCCCTAGATCAAATCATTGGAGATAAAAAGGAAGGTGTGATGAGAAGAAGAAAGTTTGCAAAGGCAACTAAACAAGAAAACTTGTGCTTATTAACAACAATAGAACCCAATAATTTTTTTGATTCCAATAAAGATGATAATTGGATAAAGGAAATGAAGGAAGAACTGAATCAGATAGAAAAGAATTAGACTTGGGAATTAGTTCCATACCAAATGATAAGAATGTGATTGGAACAAAGTCATATTGGTTTACAAAGGCTATTCAAAAGTTGAAGGTATTGATTTTGAGGAGACCTTTTCCTTGGTAGCCAGACTGGAGGCAATAAGGATGTTTCTTGCTCTTGCTACTCATAAGAACTTCAAAGTATATCAAATGGATGTCAAGTCATCTTTCCTAAATGGCGATCTAGAAGAAGAGGTATATATTGAGCAACCAGATGGTTTCCAATTATCAGAGGATCTGGACATAGTTTGTAGACTCGAGAAAGCTCTATATAGTATGAAGCAAGCTCCTAGAGCTTGGTATGCTAGATTGGATAAGTATCTACTTCAAAAAGGATTCAAAAAAGGTAATACAGATAGTAATATGTACATTAAGGATAAGGAAGACAAGTTGATAATTGTGGTTGTATATGTTGATGACATTAACTTTGGTGGAGATGATGATATGTGTAAAAATTTTGTAGAAGAGATGTAGAAAGAATTTTAGATGTTAATGATTAGTGAGTTATCCTTCTTCCTTGGGCTTAAAATTATTCAACAAGATGATGATATCTTTATTTATCAAGCTAAATATGTCAAGGATATGTTGAAGAAATTGAACGGAAGACTCCAAACCAATGGGTACTCCTATGGTGACTAGTTGTCACCTAAGCAAATCTGACGAGTCTCTAAAAGTTTATTAGACTCTTTATAGGTCTATGATTGGAGGGTTACTATACTTAACTACTTCCAAACCAGATATCATTAATGTGGTATGTTTGGTTGTTAGATTTCAAGCCAATCCTAAGAAATCTCATGAGAAAGATGTGAAAAGAATATTTAGATACTTGAAGGGAACTCCAGATTATGGTCTGTGGTATAAAAAAGATCAAAATTTATCTTTGAGTGCCTATATTGATGTGATTGGGTAGGTTGTGTGGATGATTGGAGAAGTATAAGTGGAAGTGCATTCTTCTTGGGAGATAGATTGGTCTCATAGTTCAGTAAAAAGCAATACTCGGTGTCTTCATCCACAACATAAGCTGAATACATTGTTGCAACATCTTGTTGCACTTAAGAGCTTTGGATGAAGTAGACTTTAAAGGATGTGAAGGTGGTTTATGATGAACCTATTCCTATATTGTATGAATGAAATCAATATTTCCATGAATTTAGTAATGCATTCAAGGACTAAACACATGCTTATCCAGTATCACTTTCTGAGAGGGAAAGTTATAGAAAATTCAAAGGAAACTTTTGAGTACCTCCAACAGAAGTTAGGGGTTATTGACCGCCCTTGTTCTAACTAGATGCATAGATGGTGCATTTTCCCAATGGGAGAAATTTGTGTCATATTCTTTTCTCCTGGATTGATGTGTGCTACCACTTAGGGGGAGTTAGTAGTAAGGGAGAGTTTTGATGTTGTTGTACAAATGTATTGATAGTCAAAGGGGGAGAATGTGTTGTTGCTTCATTTGAATATATTTTGACCTTTGTTCCTAAAGTCAAAGAATTTATTATTATTTTATGGCCCTTTGTCCTTGATGTTAAAGGGGGAGAGTGAGTAGTGTGTGTTTCCATCAATACCAAAGGGGGAGATTGTTGGAAGTTGTTATCATTGATGTCAACACTGATTATTGGTTGTCATTAATGTCAAAACTTGGAGGTTTGTGTGAGATTTTTGGCAGTTGGTTGTTATACTTGGGAGTTTTTTGGCATTAGTTGGTATTGATGTCCTTGTTGTAGTTGGCATTGCTTGTCATTGTTGACAATTTTTAGTATGGGCTAACATGTACATATGGAAGGGCTTTCGAGTTTCATGGTTGGATGTCATGCCTTATCTAAGAAGAGTTGTTGAAGTTAATGATTGGTTTCCATGCCTTATCTAAAGAAGAGATGCAAAATTTCATGTTTGTATATCATTTCTTGTTTCATGTCAAAGAAAGTTGTATTGTGCATTATTGTTGATAGCAGAGTTAATTTTATAATGAAACATTCAGATGAGGATTAGAAGCATGAATGATAGTGGAGAGATATTGCTGAAGGTATACAATATGTCTTATGCTCTCTCTTGATGTTCCTAATGAATTATGAGTTGTTGAAAGAAAAATCTAGCCTTCACAAGGTACTTAAGTGTTTTTGGTTCAAGAAATTACATTGAAGTCTGACTAGGAGAATGCTCCGCATTCCTCCATTGTTGAAGTTTTGGTCTTGCAATTTGGGATTCAATGTTAGTGCTTTGTGGAAATTCTACTCTTATCTTTTTAGGTCACTTGTGTTGTCGAGCAAAGTTTTGTGAATTACAAAAGGTTAGTTGTGTTGTTGGTTCTCTAAACTAGTCTAGGAAATTCTTTGCATTTCTCCACATTAATGTATCTACTCCCATGGCTTGGTGAATCTGATATCAATGTTTGTGATATGTATCAATTCTAATTTCATGTGATGAAGTGGTTCACAAGCTAATGTGTTAATGTTATATCTTCTAGTTATAAGTTTTGTGCTTCATGGATGGAGTATTAGGTTTTAGTTTGGTTTACGGTGGTTGCTAGTGGCATGAAAGTATGAAAGAAGGGTATAGAAGTGTTATTGGATGTTCATGGAACATCCTCATGTGATCTGCACAATGCTGATTGTCATCTATTGTGCTACATTGTGTCTTGAGTTGGCTTTCTGGGTTATTTGTAGATATATGGCCGACATGGTTTTTTCCTTTGCTTGCACTGTGTGTTTGGGGGTTTGTGCTTGCAATTGAAGATGTGTTAAGTTAGTTTTGATTCTTGACTTAGATTTTTTGTAACCACCTTGAGAAAATTCAATTATAAGTATGATTTTCAACCAATTGATTATGCGCTTCAAAGTTTCATCTACACGTTTCCTTGATTTTGACTTAGGTTGATGTATGCCAACATCTAAATTGTTTTGGATCATATTGGAAGATGTGATAAGATTGTTTTGGTTCTCTCTATCTTTTGCATAGGACCACATTATTTTTTTGGTGGTTTACTTTTTAAATTCATTTATTATCTTCTTCCCGGCCAACCTAATTGAAGTGTTGAAGAGTTGCGGTGGATATAAATGCAAGTTCATTTCGGATGCAACAAGGTGGAGAAGTGTACAAGTGAAAAAAATAAAATATGTGGAATGTATTGAATATCGAATAGAGTTAGTGCTATATCATGAAGAGGAAAGATAGAATTTGATGTGCTATAAATGCCTTAGTCAGTAGAGTGTTATGTTGACAAGCATTGTAATATTTATCTAAATCTTTGTATCCTGCTCTGAGATAGTGAACCTCATCAAGTCCTCTATATTTTTCTCTTGAATTTGTGTTTCCTTTAGTTCTACAAGTTCTATGTATCTTTCTCTAAGGAAATGAGCTTTCTTGCAAGTCTTTTTGGTAGTGAGC
Source organism: Sequoia sempervirens (assembly GCA_007258455.2). Lineage (NCBI taxonomy): Eukaryota > Viridiplantae > Streptophyta > Pinopsida > Cupressales > Cupressaceae > Sequoia > Sequoia sempervirens. The sequence continues at coordinate 148,774 of VDFB02381370.1, read as the reverse complement.
CTTTTATATTGTGAGTTAACTCTCACCATGGTTTTTTCCTCATTGAGTTTTCCAAGTAAATCTAGTGTTCTCCTTGTGTATGTGTGTGTTATTAGTTTCTTTCTCACTATTGTTGATTTTATTAGAAGTAGAACTACTATATCTTTCAATACTGAGTATTATTGATCACATTGAGGGTTTAAATTGCTATATCTAATTATGGGTTTTTGTTGTGATAAGAGGATTATATTGTACTATAAGTTTCAATGTGCAGAAGTGATTAAGTTTTATGTAGACTGATCCACTCCCCCTCTTAGTCTTTGGGTGTGTTCAATAGATATTATATGTGAAAATATCACAACCAAATAGGGCTATTGCAACAAGCCACTTTACATTGAGGAAACTTTAGACAAGTTGATGGGTATCATAAAGGACCTATTGTATAAAGTAACAAAAAATGATAAGGGGTTGCCACCTCAAAATGCAATGAATAATTTTAATGAAGGAAGAAGGATACATAATTGGGATTAAAATACTAATTAGTCCAAGAGATAACAAAAAATGATAGGCAAGTAGCCCCTAAGTAGGCTAGTTTCATACAACAAGAAAATAATACATCATATACACTAAAGAGAGACCATGCAAACTTCCAAGAGATGAAATCCTTATGTAAGTATTGTCTCCTCCTTCATAATCCATCAAAATGTGTAATTGATCTTTCAATGAGCAAAGAAGAACTTCTAAATGAAGAAGGTGATCTTGAGTACTATGATGTTATGCCCCTACCCTTATAGCGTGTATAGTGTTATGAGTAGTTGGATTGTGGCTACCTTAACTCTTAATTAAGCCATATTATAATTATTATATTGTTATTTAGTTAGTTAGGTCAGCCTAGGGCTTATATAGGGTTATCTAAGTCATCCTGGGTGATATCCTAGGAATAAATAGTATATATAGGAGGTTGTGAGTCTTATTTGATCATGATGATGAGTATTGAGTTCTTATTGAAGACTATTGGAGGTATCCCCCTCGAAGTGGATTAAGAGTTTTCCCCCTCAAAGTGGATTAAGAGTTTTCCCCCTTGAAGTGGATTAAGACTTTTCCCCCTCAAAGTGTGTAATGTCCCCATTTTGGCCATACGCTCTTCTGTGACTGATAGCCTATTTCTAGAAATCCGTAGGTTGATCAAAAGTGAAATTAGGGTTTCCTTCGCTTGGTTGTTTTTGGCATTTCTCTGAATTTACTATTTTTAGTAAGTTATAATTTTGGCAGTGGTCCAGTTGACAACACTTCAGTGAGTTCTCTTTTGTTGGAGTAATTGAGTTATTTTGGTTTTGGCTTTAAAAGAGCAATTTTTGGAGAAAATAATTGATTTCAAGGCATTAATGTTATATTTTAAAATTGACCCCTTGGCCTAGTGCATTATCTTGAAGTTGTTTTAAAATGTGGACATGAAGGGGGACACCACATGAAGAGAATATTTAATATTTTCTAAAGTTATATTATGCCTTGAAGTTGGACACCATATTGAGAGAAAATAAAGTGTTTTTAAATTTAAATTATTTCAAAAAAGGATTTTAGGTGTCCCATTTCTTGGAGGGAGTTATGGAATTTGAAAAGTCACCTCCAATTCTATAAAAGAGAGAGTTTGCTCTAGCATTTCTCATCCATTGTTTATGCTAATGTTATGCTGTCAAAATGAAATTGTGAATTTGGCTTCGAGGAAAGCTTACCTCCTAGAATTTGTCCAATTTCATGTTTGAAAGATAAAACCTAGTTGGTTTATTGCTGCTTCTCATTCAGACTAGAAAATTTGGGCTTCAAAGTGGAGAATTTTGGTGATGTTTTTTAGTTTTGTGTTGCAGGTATTTCTACATATGAAAGTGATTTTTGTTAGCAGCTTTTTGAGCAAATTTAATCTCGTTCTAGGTATTGATGCTTTGTGATTCTAGAACAAGGGAAACCCTTTCCACAAAAGATTGGAATTTAATTCGAAGTATTTTATTTTATCTTGCAAAATTTCCCCTTTCAGCAAGCTATACCATTTCAAGAGGGCATTGAAATTCATGATAAATTATTGGTGGAGTTTTGATGCAATTTTTCCATTGCATATTGGGCACCTATCCTCCAGAGAGTCATTGCAATTCATTTCATTCCATTTGGAGGTATTTTGAAGTAGTTGTGAGCATTTCATTAATTTATAGTTTGTTGGCTGATCATTTTCAATTTGTTGGTTATTATTGTCAGACCTCTACAAGTTCATATTTTGGTTATGTTTCTAGCATTTGAGAGATAGTTTATTGTGGTGATAATCTTCTATCAATTGTGCTTTGATTCTATTGTAAATCTCTTGTAATTTGTAGTTGTTATTTATATTGTAAGATTGTAAATAGTAGTATTGTTTCAGTCATTTTAATTGTTGCATATTCTTGTGTTTAATTTCATATTTGTAACCCCTGGATGGTTTACCGCTAGTGTGGAAAAAAAACATTCTAATATTTCATTTATTACCCATTGGAAAGTGGAGAATTCCCACCGATGAGTGGATGCCTACCGTAGTGGATGAATTGTTTAATTTATAATCTTTCCCCCCGCTGAATAAGTGGAAGTGTGGAAATATTTCATGGCTAGTTCATCGCCTAGTTTCATTCAATTGTAACTTCTCTTTTAGTTATTGTTCAATTTACTCCGCCATATGCTATCACCTCGCTTCTAGAAGGATCTTGGTGAACATTCTTGGTGTTGAGTGTATTCAATTGCTTATCATTTGGAAAGCTAACACTCAACATTTGGCGTAGTGTTGGTTTGTGTTGTGAGAATTCAAGGAAAAAAATGGTAGGAATATTTCAAAGTGGCATATTATTATCAAGTATTTTCAACATATTTCATATTATATTCTTCTTGTGCAAGTTGTTTCATTACAAGTGGTCTTGTAATAGAATAAACTGCATAAGAAGAATATAAAATGAAATATTCTAAAAAATACTTGATAATAATATGCCACTTCAAGGGGGAAACCTCCTATCCAATTCAAGGGGGATACCTCCAATATTCTTCAATAAGAATAAAATACTTAACATGATGATGAAATAAGACTCACAACCTCATATATATACTATTTATGTCTAAGATATCACCCGGGTTGACTTAGATAACCCTATATAAGCCCTAGGCTGACCTAACTAACTAAATAACAATATAATAATGATAATATGACTTAATTAAGAGTTAAGGTAGCCAAAAATTGACTACTCATAACACTATACACACTATAATGGTAGGGGCATAACCTTTCCCTCCTCTTTACAAAAGCATTGTCCTCAATGCTAACTTTTTTCATTTTCTTCTTCTTCATCTCCTTTTTTTTACTTTTGCTTCTTCTTCTACTACTTCTTCTTGTTCCTGCTCTTGTTCTTCTACTTGTGCTTGTTCTTTCTCTTTCTCTTTCTCTTTCTCTTTCTCTTTCTCTTTCTCTTTCTCTTTCTCTTTCTCTTTCTCTTTCTCTTTCTCTTTCTCTTTCTCTTTCTCTTTCTCTTTCTCTTTCTCTTTCTCTTGTTCTTGTTCATGCTCTCGTTCTTTCTCTTTCTCTTGCTCTTTTTCTTGTTCTACTTTTTTTTTCTTTTTCTTCTTTTTTTTGTGGCTACTTTTTGTTGTGAAGAAGTTCTAGAAATATAATTTTGTAATAAATCACACAAATAAATTCACAATAATCTTTTTTTTTTTTTGTAACTTACCAAGGCCTAGGTTATACTCTCTAAAATAAATCTCCCAAACATTTGGTGATTTACAGCCTTAAGAGTGAGTTTGTTGGAAAACCTAATTTTGTAATAAATCACTTATTTATGTTTAAAATTATTTTAAATTTGGTATTTACTCTCCACTAGTAGATTTTTAAAAAATCACTAAAAATTAGGAACCAATTCTTCAGGATTTGGGAGATATGCATCTTCCAAATAAATTGGGTAGAAACCCTAATTCTGCAATAATTCACTCAATTCTGCTCTAATTTCTTTGAAATATGAACTATATATTCTTTAATATGGTATTCAAAAACCATTTAAAAATAAGAAAAAAAAATTGCCAAAATTTGGAAGATATGCACCTTCCAAAATGACCTCCAATATTAAGAAGACACTTTACCTCTATGGTGCCAAGATCATGCTCTGATACCACTTGTAATAGATCAAATTTCACAAGAATATAATATTAAATATTTTGAAAATACTTGATAATAATATGCCACTTCGATGGGGCAACCTCCTAATCCACATCGAGGGGGATACCTCCAATATTCTTCAATAAGAACACAATACTCATAATGATGATGAAATAAGACTCACAACATCCTATATATACTATTTATGTCTAGGATAACACCTAGATCAACTTAGATAACCCTATATAATCCCTCAAATGACCTAAATAACTAAACAACAATATAATAATATAATATGACTTAGTTAAGAGTTAAGGTAGCCACAAGCCAACTACTCATAACACTAAACACACTATAAGGGTAGAGGCATAACATATGAGGATGGAATTGAATAGGTAGATGTTTTCAAGTAGGAACTAGACGATAAAGAATATTGTAATGATAGATGTGATGTAGATGATAAAATACGCTAGTATGAGTGTAGTGCTATCCCTAAATATGATTTATTGGATCATGATTTTGAACATTTGAGGGAGCTCATGAAGCAAAGATTAATAAAATAAAACCTTATAATGCAGACATAAAGGTCCTCATTGATGTAAAAATATTGCAAGCTCAAGCTAGATATCAATTATGAGATGGGCATGTACCAACCTAGGGACAAATTTTTGTTAAGGAAATTAAAGCTGATGTAAATCTCGATAAGGAGAAACAAAGAGCAAATGTAGTTAGAAAATACATCCTAGCCAAAAAGGTGATGGGAAAAAATGGACTTTGTGCAATAGCCAACAAGGAAAAAGTATATACCTAGGGCTCAAGAGTATTCCATACCATAAAGTGTTGTTCTTGCCTCAAAAAAAAAATCCCAATAAATAAAACCAAGAAAGATCAAGGACTACCATTGAAAGAGCTAAGTGGAGTTGAAGAGAAGAGGAATGAGCCAAAAGGTAAGAAAATTTATCTCCTCTAATGTAATTATACCTTTTATTCTTGATGTAAAGGATGCAACTATTCCTAATGACAATGTAACACAACTTAGTAGAAATGTTGAAGGATGAAAAATATATTAATTTAGGGAGTAAATGTACTAAAATATAATTTTGGGGTGTCTATGAAGTAGATGTATTGCAACAAGGAAAATTCACTAAAATAGGGTGCAAATGTGTTGAAGGGTGAATGGCTTACATGTAGAAACATTGCAAGATTGTGGAGAGACTAATTTATAATTTAGATACACAAATGTGTGGTTTTGGAAGAAATTTTGATAGCTTTTGATGGGTTTTGGGTTTCAATTTTTAGATTTTTGGACCTAAGATTTGAGGATGGTGATTTTTAGGATGAATTTGATTTGATTCGTGATGGATTGGAAGAAAGGTTTGATTAAGGATCTTGGTAGTTATGATTATGGACAGAGGATGAAGGTTTAGCTAGGAGATAATTCAAGAATCAAGACCTTGGATGATGATTTGATTTGGATTTGATTATAGACTTATGATAGACTAAGTTCCTAAGTAGGATTATTTTGATTACTTGCTCAATATAGGATAAGTTCTCAAGAATGCATTTATTTGATGGTTTAGTTTGGTTAATTTAATAATTGATTATGCGTTTCAATTTTTATTTGGAGATTTTTGATTGGATTGAAATAATAAGATTGATGGAATTAAGGATTGTGAATTAGGTAGATTGAATGGATTTGATTAGGGTTTTAGATATAAAAAATGAATTGGAAGAAATATTTGGAGGGAGCTAAGGTCCTTAGAAGCACAATTATGTGATTCATTAGGATAGGAGAATTAGGAAAATTATTAGGATGTAATAAGAGGATTATTAGATGAATGGGGTAAAAGACCTCGATTGGGTTGAATAACTTGATTTAGACAATTAGGATGAAGGAGATTGGGAAATTGGATTTGATGGGGAATCTTGACCTTTGGAAACATTTTAAAATAATCAAATTATTAAAGTATCATTCCAAGGCATCGAAGTGATCTTGGATTTGAGGGCTTGTATGGGTTTCAATGATGAAGACACACAAAGCACATTAACTATCGATAATAAGTAAAGTGGGAGTGGAAATCCATGTGGACCTACATATATAATATCTATTGAATGATTTGTAGCTAAGGAGTGTTAAATTACATGTGATCCCTTACCTTTGGAGGCCAAATTCTTTATCCACGGTTAATTATACCTCTCATCACTCAAAAGTAAATTGTGGATAACTTCTTCGTCTTAACTAGTATTTGATGCACTACAAAGAAGGATAGTTGATTGGTATTAGACTAGGATTGAATGAGGGTTTCTAAGTGCATCCTCAATATATGAAAAGGGTGCATGAGGATAGATTTTATATATGAAAGGAAAAGATATAAAATAATTGGGAGAAGAGGGTAACCCACCCTCTCCTTCAGTTATAGTAACCCAAGGTATATGACAAGATTTCACTTCCAAGAGGCATGTTTTTCGACTCATCCCTAATTTTTATACTTTGTCAAAATGTTGGAGTTGGGATTGTCCCCTAGGGTGATGAAATACCTAGGTAGGCCCCATGAAAGGATGTTCCAACCACTTTTGTTCAGGAAAGATTACATGATGTGAAAGAGGAGAGCATACACGATTAGTTCCTCGAGATAAAAGAAAATGTCAAAAGATAAGAAATCAATTTAATATTTTGATCTCCAAGATCATTTTAAGGCTTAAGGAGAGAGCATATGCTTAATTATGGCCTTAAAAACATGGCATACAAGATTAATTCCACTTAATAAATTGAAGTGTGCCTAGATAAGTGATAAAAAAATTCTTCAAAAATTTTTGCTACAAATTATATGCTAGTTGTTTAAGTTTTTTCTTGGACATGCATTTATCAATAGATAATGCTAATACATAAGGCATAACAAATAAATTATTAGTGCAAGGGGTTGGGAAATTTCAAATCCCAATAAAAATGATTACTTTTTTGTAGAGGTGGATATGTTGAAGTAGGAGAAAAATTGCTAAATTAGGGTGTGAATGGATTGAAGTGTAGAGAATTCACCCTAGTGATAAGCACATACACTGCAATGGGTGCACATCCATCAAAAAATGTTATAGACCCATCAAACTGTGAACATGCCTAGGAAACAATATTAAATCTACAAAAAAATAGGGTCAAACCTACAAAATAGAGCTTTGAGGAATGGTTTTGGATATTAGGACACCTTAAATGACAATCATTTGTTGAAAAATATAAAAAAAATGTGAAATGAGGTAAAAATAAAGTTAAGAAACTGATTTGTGGATCCAACGCTTATGTGAGGATATGGTGCAACATGTTGTAGACCCATTGAAACATGATCAAGGCTAAAAAAAAGGTCAAAACCTACAAAAATTAGTGTTAAATGGTTTTAAAATAGAGCTAGGATTGTATATAAAACCTTAGGACACTATTTCCCTATAAAATCACAAGGTTAGGGGCCCAAAAACCCTAAAAAAGTGGCTAAAGCAAAGATGGTTTCATGACCCTATTGGGCTTCCTGGCTTAATGCAGATCCATTAATTCATGTTGCACATATGATGATATGTGAAGTCCATGACACTTGTGTGTTACAAAAATGTTGCAGGTTGAGCATATACATTGATTTAGGAGCTAATACACTAAAACACAACAAATACACTGATATGGAACTTGCATGTGACAAAAATCTAAAAACATGTGGAAATAATTAGAAAAGGGACATGAGTCCCCACCAAGTGTGTCAAAGATGTGTACATACAAATTGTAGTATACAAGAACAAGTTAAAATATAGTAACCTATTTTACTCACAACATATGCAAAAATTTGATTATGTAAATGATTAATAAACATTGATGAAGACATGAAAATAGCTCACCAATACCAACCCTTGTTGAACCAAGCTATGATGGTTGTGCTCAACTATGGTTGATTTGATGATATGTGAGTGTTCTTACTAACAAAATAAAATTATATTCCAAGCAAAGATATAGATGGCTTGAGTTGCATCTAATTCATATATTTTTTGGATGAAAGACTAGATGGATTGGATTGAGCCAAATGATCAAGGGCTCAAATTGGTTGAGAGAATTGGGTTGATGAGGAGAGGACAAATGTTTCTACTTGGTTGCTGAGGATCAACAGGTCCAATATCAAAGGGAAATAAATGGTT